>PVKC010029159.1:0-15220 GCA_004027635.1 Crocidura indochinensis
TGTTGTTGTTGTTGTTGTTACTGCAAAGAGAAGATATGCATAAGAGAGTAAATTGATAATAGGATATAGTTGAGTTTTGAGTTTTTGGACCATACCCCGTGATGTTCACAGTTTACTCCTGGCTGTGAGCTAAGAAATCAGTCCTAGTGGTGATCATTTTGGATGTTTGTTAGGGAGCATAAATATGGTGTCTCTGAACACTACTGAAGATTGAACTAGAGTTGGAGATGGGCATGGACATTGCTTTAACTCTTGTACTATCTCTCTGAGTTCCCACTTTTATTTTACAGTAAACTAAATCTCTAACCATTTACCTTAAATGTAACATCTGGTTTTCCTAATATCTTTTGATGTTTATTTTTTTGGGGGGATGTAAACCTTGTTGTGCTGAGGAATTACTTTTGGCTCTGTGCTCAGGGATTACTCTGGGTGGAATTTGATGAGTCATACAGGGTTCTGGTAAAGGAATTCTCGCCATACTTTGCAAGACAAGTATTCTGCCCATATACTCTTTCTTCAGTCACCCTAATTTAATTTCAAAATTTGCTCATTACCAAGCACACCTTAAAGTGACACACAACCCTGATTGAGTTCTATCCAAGCCTTCCATGTTTCTTAACTATCTTGTTGGAACTTTGAACCAGGGAAGAGAAGTTCGACATAAAAATAAGTCTTTGTATTATTCTAAGAACAATTATAAATATATTAAGAATATTGTTCACACATCTCTGCTCACAGCAAAGAATGTAGTAGAAATGTAGAAAAATTCTAGAATTTAGAAAAATGAATGTAAAAATATGACATGAATATGTCATCAAAAGCCATCTACAAAAAGAGAGGAGTGAAGAACATATAAAAAGCTCTACTTGATATCTATCAATCTCCTTCTGGCCATGTGACCTATTCTCCACCAGGAATCTGGAGTTCAAAAGATGCAATTAATTCCTGGGACTCATGCCATACACCTATTCTCAATGTAACTCTGGAAATAGAAATCTCTTGAAAATTTTAAAATAATATATACAAGTGAATAGTTATATTGCCTAAAAAGGAAAAAAAAAAGACACTTTCCCAAAGTCACTTACCTAGCCTTTCATTGAACTGCCTAGCTTATCTTTAACCAGAGTGACAGGAATAGTTTGATATTATTTTTATTCTGTCATTTAATGTCCTTGAAAATTAAAAAAATTTTTTCTGGCAATTTGAGTATATGGAAAACATAATGCTGTTCATTAAAAAATAAAATTTATTTCATCTATCTCCTGTTTGATCTCTGTCTTTTGAGCTAAACCTACATTTTCAAAGGTCACAGAGTTTTATTTCATTTGATCTTCAATAAGTCAGAGGCATCACTTTTAAATGGTACCATTTTCAGACAGGCACAAAACAGTGAATCTAATAAAGTTCTAGGAGTATGATTACAAAGACAGACCTCAAACGTTTGATTTACTTGCTAAAGAGCAAAGAGATAATACTTGTGGAACAGGAACAAAAATAATCACACAATGAGAATAGTGTGATTTTTGAAGTGCCTAATAATTATCATATTTTTGAGACTTAATAGAAGTCAGCATGTGATTCTTGTGATTTATGTGATTCTCTCCAACTGAGATGTATTTTCGCTATCCACACCAGAAATTTTCCATTCTTAACCTTATTTTGTTTTTGTTATATCTTTTCCCGAAGAAAGTCAAGAATGTCTCAACCTTGAGACTAGTAAACAAATATGAAGCATTTAATCATTTAAGAAAAAAATGATTCTTGGTAAATCATTCCATTTTGAATAAGTTTGAATAGTAAGTAGTAACATAATGCTAGAATCAATATCCAAGCTAGCTATATATATGTATATATAAACATATATATACATATGTATGTATAAACAGTTATGTGACTGGATACACAAGTACTATGATGAAGATATAGATATATTTATAGATACAGATATATAGATATATATAGATATAGATGCATAGATATATTTAAAGTCTACTTTGTCTGTTTTCATTATTAATTATGCTTACTGTTTCTTAAACGTTTTAATTTACTTCCATATGACAACTCACTGTTTTACAGACTAGAATTACAATAGAAAAGCTAATATTATTTAATATTTTATTGTATATAAAATATCATGTTTAATCTAATATGGGTCACCTACAATAGTAAAATTTTTTCTTGATATTATATAACTGCTAATTTATTATTTATTAAAGATATTTCAGGATCATAACACCCTGATATCTATGTTTTTTTTTTGTTTGTTTGTTTTTTCGGGTCAGTTTTTTGTTTGTTTGTTTTTTCGGCAGTGCTCAGGGGTTACGCCTGGCTCCATGCTCAGAAATTGCTCCTGGCAGGCACGGGGGACCATATGGGGCACCAGGATTCGAAATGATGACCTTTTGCATGAAAGGCAAACGCCTTACCTCCATGCTATCTCCCGGGCCCTGATATCTGAGTTTAACAAAATGGAAATGAAGACTAAACGAATTTGTCTCACAGGGCATAAAGTACAGGGTACAACTTAAGAGGCTACAAGAAGTGGTCAAGGTAGGATATATGCAAATTGATCAACAGAATGTGGGGTTCTATATCATCTAAGCTATATGTGGGGTTGAAGTCAGATTTGTACATAAAGATGTGGTTCAAGACTTTGTAAAATAAAAGTCTGATAAAACCAAAATATCAGACAAATAATAGAAAATAAATGAGTCATACATTTCCATTAGAAAAACTGGAGTATAGGAGGCAATTTTCATTATTCATAATCTACTATGATACAGGTGATATACTAGAAAAATCATTTTATTAATGTTATGTAATTTTAAAATAAGCATTGCATATTTATATTAATGAAAATACTTAAAATTAAAATGCGCCAGATTTTTATTTTATATGGCAGTCATGTTAATATAAGTAAATCTAGAATCATTATGTAAACAAATAAATAAAATGCTTTGCACCCATCCAATTTTATTAATTAAACAAAATATAAAGAACCTTGTCATTAGGGTTGAACAGTCACAAGAGTAAAAAGTCCAAGCATATTTAATAAATGTGTCTACAATTCCTGTGATTAATCCATTACATATTTTCCATTAATGCCTTGTTTCTCCCCTTTAATGATATTAAAGATGACGTACATTTCTGTAAATATTTTGGAAAATGCTTACAATAAAACTGAGCCTAACTTTCATTAATATTATTGATATTAATAATGAGCCGTACTTTAATTCTTTTTACTTTCTTGGTCTGAAAATATTATATAACTTCATGCAGAAATGGGAATGAAGATATCATTGCACTTAAACTTTGTGCTTCATTAGGCACATATATTGTATTATATCAATTGATTATATTCTCTTTTGTTAACTTTTGGCTTGTGGGGTGAAAGGGTGATTATATCTAGTATTCAATTTAATGAAGATGTTAAATTACCTTGAATTATTCATAATATACTACTGCAAATATGGTTTGGGTTATAATTGACAGAAAAAATTATTGATAATTTTTACTTCTCATAAAAATAAATTCTGTTTCTCTTTTTTTAAATTTCTGTTTTATAAATATTTAGTCAACTTTTCCAAATTCAAAATGAAGTAGCAGAAGAGGAATTGTGGTTTATTGATAAAATTCTGTACACACATTTTTTTGCTATACTAGCATTCTTCTGACAGAATTTTTTTATTTTTTATTATATGTTGCTTATTATTGTGTTAGTTATGGAGTTTCTGCATGAAACAGTCTGCACCAGAATGTCTGTGCCCTCGATGTTACCTTTCATACTATCTTTCTCTGTACAAGAATGCCTGTTGTAAGCTTCCTACTGAAGATCATTTATCAGTTTCTTTCCACTGTGTAATTTGCCTTTTTTCACATGTGCTATCCACATATGAGACAGATCATTCTGTCTATAACCTTCCTCCTAACTAACTTCACTCAACATATTCATCTACATAAATTACATAATTTTATCTTTTATTTTAGTCAAGTAATATTTTATTGTATCTTTTATTTTAGTCATGTAATCTTTCCTTTTTGTTTGTTCTTTTGTTTTTTGGGGTCACACCCAGTGGCACTCAGGTGTTACTCCTGGCTCAGTGCTCAGTGCTCAGAAATCGCTCCTGGCTAGTCAAGCCTGAATGCTGGGAATCAAACCCAGGTCATTCCTGGCAGGCATTGTGCAAGGCAAATGTCCTACTGCTGTGTTATTTGGCCCCTAGTCAAGTAGTCTTCCATTGTGCTTATGTACCAGTTTCTTTATTCAACTCTTGTTGTGTACATGAGTTTAACAATAGAATGAATTTGTCTAATGTAAATAGTGCTGCAATGAAATTGGGGTTTAAATGTCTTTTATGAATAGAATATTTGATCCCTAGGGGTAAATGTCAAAATATGGAACCTCTGGACCATTGTTTTCCCAAAAAGTTGGATCAATGAACAGTTTCACTAATTGTGAGTGAAGATTTTCTTTTACTCATATCTATATCAACACGGTTTTTTTTCTTATGATGTGTGCAATTCTCACTTATGTGAAATGATATATCATTTTTGCTTTTACTTGCATTTCCCTAATAAAAGATGTAAAGAATTTTTCAGTAGACTTAAGTTAATGTATACAAAAACGGTATTTAAATATATTTCAGTTTTCTCTGTGGAAGTTCCTCTTCATCTTTTTCTTTTCTGGATGGGGGGTAGAGCCACATTCAATTGTGCTTAGTGAATACTCCTGAGTCTGCTCAGAAATCATTCTTGATATGTGCAAGGGCAGGGATGATTCAAAGATAAAGGGGGGAAATTAATTAATTTGGTATGAGATGGTATTATTGGTTATAAGTTAATAAAATTATTTTTCATTCATATAGCTTTCTATCTAATTAGATTATATCAACAATAAAAGTACTTCAAAATATTTGTGCATGCATTTATATATTTTTATATATCCCAGTAAAATAATAGACTAGGCTATAGTTTAGATTTAAATTTGAAAGTTGGTTTTCAATATGTTAAGTTTTATCTTATCATTGAAATGAAATATTGATCTTTGCATGGAAAATAACAAACTAAACAACTTAGAATTTGGCAGGAGGAAGAAATAAACTTAAGACTACCTACAGCCCCAGTGGTCCCTCAAATCTAAATATTCCCTCACACCTTCCTTGACTCTACCAGTAGTATTAAAAATATATGATATACTAACAACTACAATGATAATATTAATGAGTGAGAGCAATAGAATGCCTTGTCATAAACAGACAGGGGGTGTGGATGGAGATATGGTGTGAATTGGTGGTGGGAATGTTGCACTGGTGACGGAGGGTATTTGTTTTGTGACCAAAGCTCAACTACAGTCATATTTGTAATAACAGTGTTTAAATAAAAAAGAAAAAAGAAAAAATATATGATATAAAGCTATGTGGATTTAGTGGTCTAAAGATAATGGAGAAGAGGAAACTGAATCTTAGACAAGGTGACTTCAACACAGATAAACCTCAACTATAATATATTTTTGGTTCCAAGTTACTACAATAAGGTATTTATCACAATAAAAATTTATCACATATATTCCTTCTCCAGGGTACATAAAACATGTTTACATTATACTTTAATTATTTTAAATTAATATGCAAAACTGAACAATGTAAATATACATTAAAACATTCTATTGCTAAAACTAGCTTTTATATGAGGCTTGGGTGAGTCAGATTCTTGCTGTTGGATTGTCTTAAAAAAGTATAAAAAAATAAAATATACCTATATAGAATTCTCAGAGCAATCATCAAGAGTAAAGGAAACCAGGACAGGGTAACATGCCCACTTCAAAATGAAGTTTATGATGTGATAAAAGAAAGTAATAGCTGATATTGAAAGTATAATGTGGACTAAAATCAGCATGGGATATAGTAACCTGGATATGAACGTTATGCAATAATGGGCTGCAGAGACAGGTCATCAGGCTGAGTGTTTTATTTATACACTGAAGGTCTGTGTTTGCCCTCCACAACTGTATGGCCCCCAAGTGTTGTTGGAGAGTTAATTTCTAACAAGGAGTCAGGAATAAATTAAGTACAATGTACATACCCCAGTCCTTTCTTATATACACATACAAACACACAAAATTACACAGTTTTATTTAAAGGAATATTCTGGTATTTTTTCATTTTGTTATTGTCCTTCAAACCCTACCATCCAATGCAGAAAGCACTTTTATGTATTCTCTCTGTTCTGGACCCCTGAAGATCCTACTAATCTACCAATATCTTTTTTAAATTGTGAGTGCTTCATTTAGATTTTAAACCTTATAATTATCATGTAAGTAAAGTTACATCATATATACAAGTATATAGAAGTTTAGTTTTTTCTGTCTCAATACTATGAGCACTACTGCAGCAGGAAGAGTACAAAGGCTAACCCTGCTGTATTCTTTTTTTAATTTTTTTAATTTTTAATTATGAGAACAAAGATGCAAAGAAAAAGGATAAGGTAAAGTTACAGTGGAAGGACAATCACCCATAAACAGAATTCATATAAGTCCCCTTGCTAATATCTTAACATTGAACTTTCAGCCAAAGAATATTAAGAAAAATAAAACAGAACCCATGTATAATTACTTTGTTCCTCAAGTCCCCAGATTGTGATACATATTTCCTAGCAGCACATCAAGCATTCGAAAGCCATAAAACTTATGTAACTCCTTAAATATTAAAGGCATAGTACTTTTTTACATTTCCATGCATATGCATATTAGTTTAAGTTAGCCTCAAAAGTGGGTGTTTCTTTTTAAGGATAAGAGTCAAAGGAGCACAGTAAAAATGGCGTTAGAGTGGCAATAATTGTTTGCATCGGCTCACCAAAATATGGGGGACATGGAAAGGAAAATCCTTGGCCTAAATACAAGGGGACCAAACTCCTGAAGTTTCCTGGCATAACACCAGCTCTAGGCTCCAGGCAAACTAGATTGCCCAATCCAAGTCGTTGTCTGTAGTGCCAACACACTTTTATTTTCCACACTGTCTCTGTTGTTGGTATCATGTTTCTGTATTAAAGATCCTGGAATCTGCATGTCCTATATTGCAGTTAGGATGGTGCAGAGCGTCCTTTCATTTCACCTTACAATTAAAGGACAATGCAGAAAGTCCTGTCCAGTATGCAGGTCGTTGATGTTCTCAAGTCTTCTCAGCGTTAAGGGAAGTCTCTTGTGAGTAGATCGATGTCAGAGCAGCAGTAGGGTCTTCCCTGGTAGAAGATTTCTTCCAGGTGTTGTTATAAAAAACCTTGGGTGTTTCATAGATAGCTTCCCTGGTTCAGGGGTGAATGGAGAATGCCCATTTTACTGAGGCCTGTGCCAGGTCATTATGCCAATGTTCAGGGTGTAAGGTCCCATTGCACTAAAAGATTTGGGTGTTCCAATCTCTATTAGATAAGAATTTATTTGTGTGTAGGTATTTTCCATTTTGATGTACCTCTGCAAATAAGAACCAATGCCACATGGCTTTATAGGCCCATATGGGGGATGCAAGAACATGTATAAAACTCCCCATGACATGGTTAAACATAAGAATTAAACTGAGGGACTATTTCGCCAAATAATTATTATTGAAAAGTTCACAAAGAGAAGAATAGATAAAAAGTGGGGAAAATCTTCACTATTTAGAAGAATATTTAGTGGGGCTGGGCAGTGGCGCTGGAGGTAAGGTGACTGCGCTAACATAGGACGGACCGCGGTTCGATCCCTCGGTTCCCCATATGGTCCCCTGTGTCTGCCAGGAGCGACTTCTGAGCGAATAGCCAGGAGTAACCCCTGAGCATCACCGGGTGTGACCCAAAAAACAAAACAGAAAAAAAGAGAGAGAGAATATTTAGTAAGAGCTAGCTGTCAGAGCAAATAGATGTAAAATATTCAAAGCCATACGTGTACATTTTATGTCTTTTGAAATAGTTGTAGGTTGTTAGATCCAGTGAAATATGTTGGTGTGTGATGAGGATTGTGCAGAATAGAAGTTGAAGAGGGTAAATGGGGGGTTCTGAAAGTTGGGGTGATAGAGTCAAAAGTGAAAATGAGCTTTACAGGGGTGTACGAAAGGGCAGAATACCAGATGGATATTCTACATACACAAAACAATTTTAAAAATGGGATATATTATTAATATGTACTGTGCGTGCGGGGGCAATAGCCCCTGTGTGGTTTTGAACATGTAGACTTGTAAGTTCTTGCCAGAGACTGCCTTAGTAAAAATGAGTAGCTCATCTGGAACAAGGCGGTAGAGGGGTGCTGGGGTCATCAAATTCCCGTACCCTAAGGAGCCCAGTGGGGAATAGGGAATAGGGAAAAGCCCAGGGTACCATCGAGCCCCACCAAGGGTCCCACCTCGGTGGCTTGCCCAGGCATGTGGCCCAGGGAAGCCGTGGAGATCTGGAGCAAGGCGGCAGTGGGGTGCTGGGGTCACCCCAGTCCCGCACCCTCCCTAGGCCTAGTTAAGTAGGCCTCCACATTCAGCATGGCAGAGGCCTACAGAACCCCATGCTGCTGAGACTCCCCTTGCTGTATTCTTTAGGCCAAATGTTCTTTGCATTTGAACAAGAGCCTTGAACATGCGTGGCATATACTCCTACTTGAACTATAATAGTCATAGTTGCTGACGGATGTGATTTGTTACTCCATCTACATATGGGGCATACTTTGGTTTTCTAGATCCATATGGATACATAATCATTTGAGTGTTCATCAGTGAAGTATCTGTTATTTAGAACTTCCATGAGGAAAAATATTCCAGATTTTTTTCTCTTCACTTTCTCCCATTAATGGGTAGTTAGAGAAAATATGCTGTCTGAAAAGGACTTCCTTACACAGAATTAAAATTCAGATTTCTTGAGCCCTTTCTTTAAGTATGCTACTCTATCAATTCTGGTATTTCCAACTGCTGCAATGGCAAGATGGCATAAAAATGACTACTACACAGAAATGAGGACATTTCTATTTATACTGAACTTCCAATATTGGGCCTAATTCCATATGTAAACTCTCATTTCATTTTTCTTATTTTGCTTGCCTTATGAGCTGCAGGAAAATGAGGTCTCCAAACTGGATCACATTTTTGCTTGTACCATGCATCAGTGAAATCAATAAGAACAAATAATGCTGGGAAAACTGAGAAATAGCAAAGTATTAGTAAATATGATTTTATTCCAAAAACTGCATAACCTAAGAGAACGATTTGTGGATATTACAGTAGATATTGCCATTGAATATTATTTTGCTAAGCAGAATTGTTGCTACTGCTGTCAGCTGACAGCAGGTGGTTGGAAGTTGGCAACTTATGAAAGCCATTTATTTTACAGTACATTTCATGTAAACAGTGACAATAAAGGCTAAACTGTCACAAGGATATAATACATACATTAGAAATAGGTTTTCTTCGATAAAAATTTGGACAAATTTTCTGAATTAAAATGAAAAATAGTTTAAGATGTCAGTAATATATTTAATATATGCTGGGCTTTCAGTGTTTCTGGTAAACTATGCACCACAAATACCTTGCAGAGATTCTTCTTAGCTTTGGGAACTCTGCCATTTTGGAGCCTACTAACAACATAATCTCATTTCTTCTGTGTATCTAATTGGCTCAATGTTTTGAATTTAGGATATCTGGAGTTCTGCAATTGTTTTTCTATGATCAGAACCAATGTCACAGTAACAATATTACACTGTATTTCACAAAATAATTATTGTTATGTTATCATGAATTATAGTTATTTATGATTGAATATAGAAATAGTAAATGTTTCAACACCAATCTCTAGTGCTCACTTCCCCCAACCAATGCCTCCCTACCTAATGTCTATTCCCATGACCCTTCTGCCTCTCTAAAAGATATATTTTAATAACATTTTATGTTGTGCAATATGCATTATACTACTATTTTCAAGTGGTTTTGATGATAATACTTTACCTTTTAGTCCCCTCTCTTCCTCCTGATTGAACGTTCAACTTTGTGGTGCAGGAGAGAAATAGTATAGTTGTTAACTACCTTACATTTAGTCATATAATCATTCAAATATCATAGATTAGGGAGATCATTCTGTGTTTGTTCTCCTTTTTTGTCATACTTCACCCAATATTTCCAACAAGATTGCAGAAAGTTGTGCAATTTTATTATTATTTGCATCAGTGTGATAGTATATTGCATAGAAGATATATAATGACTTCAGTGGTGGTGCAAGCAGTAAGGAGTCTTCTTCCTTTGCTAGACTAGGATGAACCGAAGTTCTATCCTCTTGCATCCCATATGGTCCCTCAAGTCAGGACCAATTTCTGAGTATATAGCCAGGAGACCCTGAGTGTCAAATGGGTGTGGCCCCCAAAACAAACAAACAATCAAAAGAAAACAACAAAAATGAGTCTGATGGGGGACATTGATTGTGGGAAGGTTGCACTGGTAAAGGAGGGTTTTCTTTGTTTATAACTGAAACTCAACTACAAACAAGTTTGTAATCATGATTCTTTAAAAAAAGATATTATAAAAATAAATAAAATAAAATGTTGGCTTTTTTATACTAAATATACACCAAAGTATAAGTATGCACCAAAAAGACATGTCCATGGCAGTAATGGGTACCCCATTATACTATCCAATAATTTTGAAGGGCTGTATAAACAATGGAAAACATAAAAAAAATAAGAAAATTAATTTGAGTCCAAAAGTTAAAATTCAAAATTGGTGGTCATCATAAAAATTCTAATGTTACATTAAAAATAGAAGAACTACATATTTTGTGCCAAGCTATATATAGTGTGTTGTAAAAAATCTCCTTGAAACAATTTTGTTTTTACAATGATAATAGACTAAATTCTTATTCTCTAATTAATATCTGCAATGGGGGCCAGCGAGGTGGTGCTAGAGGTAAAGTCTCTGTTTTGCAAGTGTTAGCCAAACAAGGACGGCGGTTCTATCCCCCGCGTCCCATATGGTCCCCCCAAGCCAGGGGCAATTTCTGAGAACTTAGCCAGGAGTAACCCCTGAGCATCAAATGGGTGTGGCCAGAGAAACCAAATATATATATATATATAAAGTAAACCAACCCAAGGCACATCTAGTCACAATGATTAAAACATATAGTGAAAGTATACTAAAAGTAGCAAGATCAAAAATAAATTTATATATAAAGAGGCATCCTTAAGTTTTATAGCAAACTTATCACAAGCACCCCTTAAACACCAGAAGGCAGATATATGATACAGTGATAAAACTTAACAGAATGAATGCTTCACCAAGATTACTTCAACCAGCCACTTTCGTTCAGTTTTGAAGGAAGGATATACAGTTTCATTGACAAACAGAAGCTCATAAAATTTATAGACTCAAAAAATATTCTTAAAAGAACTGAAGGCTCTACATTAAATCAAGGCAGACCCAAAAAATACACCAAAACCCTACAAAAAGATGACACTAAATTTCATGATAGTTCATCTCTCAAGGTCAATGGACTAAATGTACCAGTTGATTGGCACATAGTGAAAAAATGGATAATAATTTGAATTCAACAAGTTGGAAAACAGAAGAATAACTAGGGCTGGGGTCAGGAGATAGCATGGAGGTAAGGTGCCTTTCATGCAAAAGGTCATCGGTTCGAATCCTGGTGCCCCATATGGTCCCCCGTGCCTGCCAGGAGCAATTTCTGAGCATGAGCCAGAAGTAACCCCTGAGCACTGCCTGGTGTGACCCAAAAACCAAAAAAAAAAAAAAAAAGAAGAATAACTAGGGCTGCCATGGATGTGGGGAGAAAGAGAGTCTCATTCCCTGCTGTTGAGAACACAGGCTGGAATATGGACATTCCTCAGAAAGCAAAAAATTAAGCTCCCATATAATCCTCAATAACACTCTAGGGATATACTCATAAAAACACAATAAAAGATGCCCTCTGCAATATTTACAATAGCCAGAATGTGGAAACAACACAGGTGCTCGACAAAGATGAGTGTAATAAAACTGTGGTATGTCTATACAATTGAATATGATGCAGCTGTTAGTAAAATTTAAGTAATGATATTTTCTTATGAATAGGTTGTCTTGGAGATGATTATTATTATTAGCTGAATAAAATGAGTTAGATTTAATTGAATAGATATGGAATAATCTCACTCATTTGATGGTGTAATAAAAATGAAAGTTGAGGGCTGGAGAGATAGCATGTTATTAGGGCATTTGCCTTGCATGCAGAAGGACGGTGGTTTGAATCTCGGCATTCCATATGGTCTCCCAAGCCTGCCAGGAGCAATTTCTGAGAGTAGAGCCAGGAATAACCCATAAGTGATTCCTGGTATGACCCAGAAACAAAAATAAATAAATAAATAAAAAAACCTAAAAGTCTACATAGTAATATTATCCAGAGACTATAGACATTTGAGTCAGGAGGATAGTACATGGTAGGAGCTTAAAACAAGGAGTGATGAGTGAACTATAACTTGAGCTGAAACGGCATACAGTAATATACATGATACTCTTTCATTTAACACTAGTGCAAACCAAGTTCAACCAGTGTTTGGGGGAGGAAAAGAGAGAGAAAGAGATAAGCAAATCAAAATAACTTCTAGAAAAATTGGAAAAGTTATGGACATTGTGGTGAAAAAGATGTATTTGTTAAGCGTGCTGTACATCCTATGAATGAAACCCAATTATGAAAATTCTGTAACCCAAGAGTATAAATTAATAAACTGCAATAGGAAGAGAGAGAGAGCGAGAGAGTGAGAGAGAGAGAGAGAGAGAGAGAGAGAGAGAGAGAGAGAGTTGCCCACCATTTCTGGGCAGTTGAGTTCCAGTTTTTCTAGAACAGTTTTTAACTATAAAACAAAATATATTTTTACATCATTGTTAACAACAAATAACAGATTTCTTCAGACAGAAACTTTTCAAGTGACGGTGTGGGTAAAATAAAACAGAATATAGGCTAAATAGGCTACCCAATTAGTCTAGCAAAAGTATAAGAGAAATGTGTGTATACTCATCCTATAAACTATAAATCTTAAAAGTCTTAAACTATTTCTAAAGTGGTAGAATTTTATTTTTGTAGTGGACTTTTGTTAATATTATTCAGTTCAAGAAGATAAATATAAAAATTGTTTCAAAATGTATACTAAGAAACATAATGCTTATTGAGAATTGCCAGAGTAAATTATTACTTATTTTTTATTAAAATTAAAATTTTCTAAAATTTTTCTTTGAAAAAAATTTAAGTCATATTATGGTCATGTTCTTATTATTGTCTTTGAGATCCAGATGGTACTGGGGAAACTATACTTGATATTAGTGAGTGAGCCCAAGCTGTCTTTCATGCTACCACTCTAAATCCTATTCTTTGCAAATTCTTTGTTTGTTTTTGGCCACATCTTGCAGAACACAGGGTCTGCAATCAGAAATTACTCCTGGCTGGTTCAGAGGACCATATTGGATGCTATAGATGGAAAGTAAATGTCCTACTGGTTGTACTATCACTTAGACCCCATTCTTTGAAATTTCTAAGGTGTCTGTCATAACTAAGCAATTTTCTTTTTAACAAAAAAAACTTAATTTTGTGTGTTTTGATAATGTCCTACTTTCATAAATATGCATAAATGAAACTAGATCACACCTTATCAGAGATTTTTAACTCTAACTTTGGACTTGTTTTATTGCAGTAAATAATTCATAGAAATCATCTGATTTAATACCATCTTAGCACCTGACTTATAATATAAGTCAAAATTCAGATATTAGATAATAATACCATTTCTATATATTTTATGCATATGTATGTTAATAATCATGATTGTAAATTATGCCTCTAGGAAAACACATAAGAAACTATTTTATTATTAAAACAGAAATATAAAAAAACAGGTGGTTCCAATTTTGAAGGGAATAGTCAAAAACTCTTCTCTGTAATTCTACTAAAAGGGTAAAATTATCTCAGATAAATTAAGCATTAAAGTATAAATAAAAATTCTCATGTTATAATCGACACAATTCTCTTACATTTTGCAAAACATGCTTGACTTCTATTTTCAACAGAAACATTCAGGCATCCGTATTGCTATAAACTCCCTCCTAGTCATTCTTTCGAATTGTTTCATCTCTTTACAAGAAAACACACACTGTAAGGTTAACTACAGGTCCATGTTTGAGGAAATGACTTGCCAGTCTACTTGAAATAAATAAGAACCGAATTCAGAAAGTCATCTTATTTCCAACACAATTGGCTGGATTTTCTCTTCTACATAGTAAATACAAGCAAAGCAGAAACTCTTAAAGGAATATACATGACTAATAACAACATAAGAAATAATAGCCAACACTCACTTCTAAGTGATTTTTCTCTATATACAGAAAACTCAAAAACTATTTTGTTTTTTATTAAAATAAACAAATATATTTTTTAACATGGAGGAAGACCAGATTCCTAATGACTATGATCACTTTCAATGAATATTTTATAGGATATATTATCATTCTTTAATGTGTTCTTTCTGTAATTAAAAGTCATATAAAGCAATTAACAAACTATGTAATGGTTTAATCACTGTACTTGCCACAGAAAATATTAATCTTCACCCTTTTTATACATAATGCAAAATTAATTGTTATTTACAAAGTTACAACAGGATGAACAGCACTTTTTCTGAGGAATTCATAATGGTATATGGAATAGAAATGAAACTACCAATATTTCATATTATTTTTTCAATCTTCCCAATTAAAGAATCATGTATTCAATAAATATAATGGTGTGTTCAAGAGTTGACTATTACTGACAGATAATATATTTATCTATGCCAGACAAGAAATAGAAATATTAATCAGCACAAAGATGTGTATTAAAAGGTGACACAAATTATTGATTAGAACTTTTAAACTCTGACATTTACAAGTTAGCCTATATATGTGTACATATATATATATATATATATATATATATATATATATAATCACTATAGAAAAAATAAATTAGGGACCTGGGAGATAGCATGGAGGCAACGCATTTGCCTTTCATGCAAAAGGTCATCGGTTCGAATCCCGGTGCCCCATATGGTCCCCCGTGCCTGCCAGGAGCAATTTCTGAGCATGGAACCAGGAGCAACCCCTGAGCACTGCCGGGAGTTACCCAAAAACTACACAAAAAAAAAGAAAAAAGAAATTAATGAAATAATATGCAATTCATTTTTTGAAATATAATAGCTATTAAATAA
>PVKC010029160.1:0-15194 GCA_004027635.1 Crocidura indochinensis
TGTCATAAAGAGTTCATCATTTGTTCCCTACTCTGTCCCCCAATTACTAAAAATGTCTGGGGAAATACTTCTTGTCTATATCAGGGAGATTTATGTTGTCATTATTACAATTGTTATCTATAAGTGCTTGAGAGTAATGGCTCTTAGAAATGTATTCTATTGAATGTACTTGTGGCAACAGGAAATCAATCTTTTAAAAAACAGGCTTTTCTTAAACTTCTCAATTTGCCCCCTTCTCTACCCCCTGACTTTTCTGTCTGCTTGTAAAGAAGGGGGACAGCATTTTATAATCCTGAAGTTCCAAAATTTTCATCTACTAGAAGAATATGTTAGGCATATTTCTGCAACTTGGTCCCATTTTTTGGTCTCAGGTTAGACTAGAATCTTATGATACTTTACACTCTACTTATTTATTTATTTTGGTATTTGGGTCACACTCAGTGGTGCTCAGGGGTTACTCCTGGCACTGCACTCAGAAATAGCTCCTGCCTGGCAGGTTTGGGGGACTATATGGGATGCTGGGATTCGAACCACCATTAGTCCTGGGTTGGCTGCATGCAAGGCAAACACCCTACTGCTCTGTTATCTCTCCACTCTCACGACACTTTATAGTCTAAAGAGTCTGTCTAAATTCAAAGAGGTGAGTCTTATCAATCCCTATTTCTCACCCCAGGAATTCTATTCACCCCCCTCTTGAAAACCTGACACCAAATAGCAAGCATGCCTCCAAATTTTAAATAATTAAATGTGTGAATCTTACATTGTGAATCTTACATTGTGAAAATCATAATCCTCTTGGGGTGGGGACACTTCATCTTGATCACACCTTGGTCAAGCTTATTCTTAGGTCTGTGGTTAGGCAGAAACCATTTCTTTCCCATTAAAGGGGTGAAAAATGTCCTACTGGGTTTCTAAGTAGGCTAGCTGGCTTGGTCTACTCAGGATCACATTCACCCAATGGCTTTACAGTTAGGATCTGTAAAGCCCCTGAAAGGATCTTCCACTGGAAGACTCTGATAAAGTGAGGAAAACAGTTAGGTGCACATGGAGGCCCTGTATCAAAAATGATGCCTGCATAATGTTTGAAGTGGAAAAAGTCAGTGCTATGATGGTGACATTAAAAATGTCTCTTTGGCTGAGTGGTTAATCTCTTTCATTGTTGAAATGTGCCTACCGTGCCCAGGAGAGTCACAAATCTACAAGAAGGGGAACCAGCTTTTAGACTCTGCTGGCAGATATATTGCTTTCCTGACTGCTGGTGAGGAAGTTACAAAGTCTGAACATTACTTATGTCATCAGCACTTGGAAGACACCATGACTCCATGACTTGTGTCCTTAATAAGTGCCCTTCAACAAATCTCCAAGAGAAGGATCCGCAAGACCCCCAGGACATCTCTTTGGCATTTGTATGTGAAATAATGAGGTGTAATATTATTTAGAGTCCATATCAACAATGCCTCAAGCCATATTAAAAGACTCAGGCTTTACATATAGATATTTGGTTCTCAGCTTTCTCTAATGAATGGACTATAATTGTGTAGTGAAAGGAAGTGTTGTGCATTCAGACACAGCTGGATGAATGCCCCCTCATCTTTATTATAGGTGTGAGATATTAGGACAAGAAAAACATTTTTCTGGCTCTCAGTGTTTCTAAAATGGAAAAATAAGACCTATTCTATAAATATTATTGTGTTGAGGGAAATATGCATACCAAATCTGTGAGACATACTCAAGTATGTCTTCCCTTTTCTTGGGCAGATAAGTTTGGTCTTTTTTGTTTGTTTGTTTTTATGTCTTTTTGTTTCTTTGGTCATAACCAGCAGCCCTCAGGGGTTACTACTGGCTCTGTGCTCAGAAGCCTTTCCTGGTAGGCTTAGGGGACCATATAGGATGCTGAGATTTGAATTAGGGTCCATTCTGTGTTGGAAGTCAAATGCCTTACCTCTGTGCTATCACTCCTGTGCCAAGTTTGGTCTTTTTGTGTCACTATTCTGGTCACCAATAATTTCACCCTGGTTTGCTCTACCCAACATTACTAAGTCTTTTTTTTTTTTTTTGGCTCCTTCCATACCAATATTTTTATTCATTTACTCAGAGCACATGTACTTTTCTGGTACTGAGGACACAAGAGGTCATCAGAGAGTTCTGGATTACAGTTGAAATTCATAAAGACCCATTGGCATGTCTTAGCCTGTGATCAGAGAAAGCCTGCCTCAGAAAGCACTATTTGAGTAAAATCTGAAAGAAATGTGCCAATATGGCCACTTTCTCTCCTTTGGTTGACTTGTACTTAGTGATGGACATTTGTAAATTGGCTGGAAAGGAATACTCAAGGCTTATCAGGCAGAGAGCAAACCCACAGTCCTGGCTAAATTATTTCTGTTCACTAATGAACTGAGTTAGCCAGCCATGTCCTCACTCTGAAGTTTGAAGTGGAATTAAAAAGTGCGGCTCAACAAGGCATAGAGTTTGGCTACTGATGATACACAAATTAGTCACTGGTGTTTTGCACACATCAAAATATGAAGATTTTGCATGCAGCTGTAGTAAATAATTCTAAAAATTTATACTAAGAAATTTATACTAATAACTTATTTATACAAAGATTTGACTATAAGAATTCTGTCAAATTACCTTAGCAACAAAAATCAAAACACTATTTCATTACTAGAGTTTTTATCGATTTTATTTTATTTATTTCTATTGTGCAAATCAATCCTGGTAAATGCATTCAGAAGAATGATATGTATCTACTAAAATGCCTCTGTTGGGGTCAGAGAAAGTGCAAAAGGCTGGAGCACATGCTTTACATTTACGAATCCCTGGTTTGATCCCTGGCACTGTGTGATCATTTCCAGGGGTCTCAAACTCAATTTACCTGGAGGCCGCAGGAGGCAAAGTCGGGGTGATCCTTGAGTGCAAAGTCAGTAGTAAGCCTTGAACATTGGGTGTGTGTGACCCAAACAACTAAAACAAAACAAAACAAAAAAAGATTCCTTTAGGGCAGGGCCACAAAATGTTGTACGGAGGGCCCGCGGGCCACGAGTTTGAGCACTAGGGTTTGATCTGATACTGCATATGATCTCTGATTCTGCCAGGAATGATCTCTGAACACAGACCCAATAGTTAACCCCGAGCATTGCTGGCTGAGCTCCTGTACACATAAACAAACAACAAAAAAAATAACAAAAAATTCATATGCTAAGACTAACCTGATACATTAACAGAAAATATAATGTAATCAAAGAACAGTTAGGTGAAGTAACTAAAGAGAAGGAGCAAAGATTCAGAATCCCCAAATACCACAAGCACGACTGTTTTTCGAAAGCCATTTTGCTCATACCTAGCCACCACCTCATTATGACTGACTCTGGGAACCAGGTCTTTGATATTCCCAGTGTGTTTCATCAGCCATATTGATTATAATTTTTGTACATCAGTCATGCAGATTTTCTTCAGAAAGTAGGAAGTGGTTGATTTGGGTGATTTGGAATACTATATACTACAATGTCTGAATTGACTTTCTTCTTTTTTATTTTGTCTGACTGGTTATCTCAGACTTCAAGCTAAATAAACCTCGAAGGACTAGAGATCAGGAATTACTGGTTACTACAAACATGCTATATTCACCCAAACAGAACTCATTTCTGTTCCTCAGATATTAAGAATTTTCATTTTTGATGAAAAGTTAAAGTAAATAAAAATCAAGCTCCTGGAGTTGTTGAGCACAACTGTTGTGAAAAACTGGAAAAAAGTGAATTATTCTGCACCACCAAGGCAGAAGGAGAGGAGAGTAAGCTCTGACAGGGAAGATAAACCAAAGTGGGTGGGGGGGACAAAAACTTGTTAGGTTTATATGGGTTATTTAACTTCAGTTGATGATACCTGAGTGGCTTTGCCTCTTCTTTTTATAGCTGTTGAAGAATTAGGCTAACCCAACCAGATCTTTGATATAGGGGCCCATCCCAATTCAATCAAATGTAACATCCAAACTAAACAAGAGTACATTTTTCTTCACCAAGAACAAATTTCTCAGGGTTGATAAAATCTAAAACAATAACCAGAAGTTTACAGAATATGTGGTTTCAGGTCAGTATCTGCCATCAGAGACTGAAATTTCTTTCTGTGGCAAAATAATAATAACAACAACTATTTTGTAAAAATGTGAATAATAACAGGATGGTGCCTATTAAAACCGTAGATAGTGAAGGAAGGAAAGATCATGTATCCAAGCTCATGGGACCTTATTAAGATATTGAGATTCTGTTCTATTTATGCCCCATTAGAAAAAAAATAATAAAGAGGCTGGTGCAAACTATTTCAAAAGATTATTCTAGGCACATCATTTTCCTTCTAAATAACATTTCTCCTTCTGGTTGTGTTTTGGATGCACCTGTAATGTGCATTAGTTTCCAATTTCCCTTCAGCCACTCTCCAGAAGGACAATATTGGTTCTTTGTCTAAGGGATATTTCATTTCCTCAATCACGTTAAATCAAACAAACCGCCCATACCAGCAAACTGAAAGGAACGGCTCTGGGCCTCTGAACTAATTTGCACTGGCAAAACTGATCGGGCCTTCCTCCAGTGTCTTAATTAGGAGTCTTAATCCCAATGATTTAAAACCAGATGATACAGGACATGGTAGGAAACTCTGAGCATATTTATTTAATACAGACAAATAGGTCTTAGAAAGTTCACTTAATATACAGTGTCAACAGAAATATATGTCCCTTTCTTCTTAATAATTCTTCCAAGATAAAGCATGGCTCATGTTCAGATCGAAACCTTGCATTTGCATGCTCTCTTTCATTTAAAGAGACAGTTATTTCCAACCCACTCTATGTTTCCAGAGATTTTTGACTGGTTTGTTTTAATTTCTGATGTGACATAAGGAGAGAGTGACTCAGGATCTATGCAACATTGTTCACATTGCATTTTAAAAAGATGTGATGAATGGATGATGTTGGATGGAGGTTGAACGTGAGAAAATGAAAACAGAATAACAATGACTATGAGCCATCTCTGCAGACTTGGAATTGGTCTTCTTGCATAGCCCCGGGAATATCTCTAGGGTTTATTATAAAGTGGTTTTTTGTTTTGTTTTGTTTTGTTTTTAAACAACAACAGGGGCCAGCGAGGTGGCGCTAGAGGTAAGGTGTCTACCTTGCAAGCGTTAGCCAAGGAAAGATTGCAAAAGATCCTGACCGCGGTTCGATCCCCCGGTGTCCCATATGGTCCCCCCAAGCCAGGGGCAATTTCTGAGCGCTTAGCCAGGAGTAACCCCTGAGCATCAAACAGGTGTGGCCCGAAAAACCAAAAAAAAATTTAAAACAACAACAACAACAACAACAAACAAACCTTTTTTTTCAGAGTTGTGGCAATTTCTGAGGAAACAAGAGGATAATGTCAAACTGCCTAGGATCAAGATGTCCAGCACTGAAATGGCTTTTCCACCAACAGGTTTCGACCATTAGTGAGGGCGAGGATCAGCATTTTTGTCAATGTAGGGGTCTGGGAATCTTGCCATTTCTAGAACCATATGCATGATAGGCATGTGGAGTAGAACTGACCATGAAATGTATAAGGGAATAATTATAGGTGTTTAAAACACTCTTGCTAATGTCTGCGATAATTAAATGGTAGAACTATTGCTTACATGTAGATGTCACTCTATCATATCTCTTATTTCTTTGAGTCATACAGAACTCCTGTGAGATTGACAGGCCACCTTCTAATTTACAGGAAAACAAAACCCAAATAAGAAAAAAGTGAAATAATCTGCCTAGAGATAGTGTTGGAGTTTGGTCTCTTAACTATCAATCTCTAGAAAGATTTGAAGTGAAATAATAAGCTGTTTGTGAGTTACTGGTTACTTCTAAAAGACTGACAAGTTGAAAAAAAGAATCCTCTGAAATATCTTCAGCACCTAGCCTGAAGTTCTGTTTACATTTGTCAACTGGCCCCTCCTTCTCAGAAAGATCTGCTTGAGAAATAATCTATAGCCCCCATCCAAATGATGTGCAATTCTGAAATTAGTGAAATCTAAACTAATAAGATTTGACTGTTTACTGTGTCTCGGTGTATAACCATTATTTACAGTCTAAAACCTGATATTATGCAATTATCCTACAAAGTGGGTGTTGTTTTGTTCTCCCCCAAAGCACTGCTAAGCTCTGCATTAGGTGGGTGTAAGCAGGAAAATAAAGAGCACCATCAGACTGCGGATAACATCTCCCCCAGAGACATGGGGAGATCTGAAGGGGTTTAGACGCAGGCAAGTCTATCCTCCAGTTTTCCCAATGATGCCATTGATCTATTTGCTGCATACCCCCAGCCGTGGGAAGAGATGAGTGCATAAGCATATGAAACAATTACAGATCAGCACACCCAGACAGCTGTCAGCGGCCAAAATTGCAAGAAGTGCTGAATAATTAGGGCTTAGGCTATTGATCCAGCCTATAGAAGAGTTTCCTCCAAATGCTTTTAAATTTGTCAAACAGAGGGAAGTGGTGTTGCAGATCGGCTGCTTCCAATAACAGCATCTCTCCCTTTGCTAATTAAGGGGAGAGTATGCAGGGTGGAGGGAATTGCTTTTAATTGATGGTGGGAATGCACCTGATTCAATGTCACCATGTACCTAAAATATTACTGTGAAAGATTTGTAATTCACTTTGGTCAAAATAAAAATTTTAAAATAATCTTGCCAAGTAAACTGTGTGTTCATTTGAAATAAGGCAAATAAAAGATGAGACTTTTGCTGGCCAGTAGGTTCATGGTGCATGGTCACTTCTTTTTTTTTTTTTGGTTTTTGGGCCACGCCCGGTGACGCTCAGGGGTTACTCCTGGCTATGCACTCAGAAGTCGCTCCTGGCTTGGGGGACCATATGGGAAACCGAGGGATTGAACCACGGTCTGTCCTAGGCTAGCGCAGGCAAGGCAGGCACCTTCCCTCCAGCGCCACCGCCCGGCCCAGCATGGTCACTTCTTGAGTTACAATAAATCTAGAGGTCAGACAGGCCTGAAGACCTGTATGGGTTTTGCACACTTTCTTTCATATTGTGACTTTTATCTTTTTTTTTTTAACATAACCCTTAGAGACTCCTTATCCTTGTTGAGGAATAGCAGCATTTCTTAACTGAAACTGGTGAGTGATTTTTTAAAAAATATTGTTATGCATTTAAATTCATATTTTACTTAGACTTTGTCAATATATATTTTTTTACCTGATGTCCCTTTTTCTGCTGCTATGGATTCTCTTCAGAATAACACATTATCTCGGCTGTCATGATTCTCAGGTTCCTCTCAGCTGTGACAATTTCTCAGCCATTGTTTTTGTTGATCTTGACAGTTTTGAGGCGTGCTGGTCAGGTCCAGCATAGGATGTTCCTTTATTGCATTTTGATTTTTTTTCTCATGATTAGATGTCACTAGATAAAAAGAGCAGGATGCAGTTGGCCTAGTGAAGGTGAGGACAAAAAATTAGCTATATATAATGCAAATATATAATCATCTTCCATTCCTCAAACATACTGCATACATACTTTATATCTTCCTAAGTACCTAATTTCGGTCGGCTATATAGTGATAATCTAATATTTGAATAGAGTGATGGTAGATGATTTTCTTCTCTGCTGTTGTCATCCTTATATCCTCATGTATCTTTGTGTTATCAAGTAAACTGTTTCAAAGGACAGCCAACCACTTTTCATCAAGACATGCTAAAAATCCTATTAAAGTTCTGGTTTTCATTGCTTCACATGTGATCTCCTGTTAAAAATTCACAAATTGTGAGATTACTACACACCATATCTCTAGTCCTGGGTAGACTGGTTTGATGAAGCAGATTAGCGGTGAACAATGAATAAATTAAGCCAGTCAGGAGAGAACCATGAAGCCAGTCTGCTTTTCACCTCATGGTCCTCTCTCAGCACCCCAAAAACCAGAATTGCCTTTTTTAAAAATAAACCAATACCAATCAGACAGGGCAAGGTGGAGTAAAATCCAGATGGGCTTTTACATGTCAAAGGAGAGATTTATGGGAAAGAGGAAGATGAGGAGTGCCTTTATTTTGGGTTAATAGCTGTCATCTTACAATTCCACCTTTTCTGCTTAAAACAAAATATATGAGAAAAGCTACAAAAGTTTTGTTTTGCTGTTCTCCACCAGAGGTGGGAACTTGAGATCAGAACTTACAAAAGTGGTTGTTATTTTTCAGTAGGCCAGTAAAAATTGGCTATAAAAGTGTCAACGTTCAGATTATGCATGCATAGTCTCAAAACAACCAACTTTTCCATATCTTTGTCTTATGCATATCACAAATTTTTTCCATAGACTTTTCTGAACATAAACATTAGAACTTTTCTTCAGATACACTAAACTGGAAAATTTTGAACAGTCTTACACCGAACACTGTAATACAAGTTTAGAACATCCAAGTTTCTTTGCATAAACTTGTCTTAACAAAATCACAAGAACATTTTTGCAAATATATATACAATTTGAAAATAAGTTTGCTAAAACATTTTTTTGGTTTGGTTTTTGGGCCACGCCCGGTGACGCTCAGGGGTTACTCCTGGCTATTCGCTCAGAAGTCACTCCTGGCAGGCACGGGGACCATATGGGGAACCGGGGGATCAAATCGTGGTCCGTCCTAGGTTAGCGCAGGCACCTTATCTCCAGCGCCACCGCCCGGCCCCCGCTAAAACATTCTTATATGAGAACTGTACTAAAAGTCTAAAGTATCCAAGTTTCTTTACCATTGAACCATTGTGAACAAAGACATTAGAAAATTATTGCAGACATAATTTTGATAATAAGCTGCTAAATAATATACACAATCAAACATTACAGCAATTGGGAAACATTCACTAGGATAGCTGAAAACCTTTAAAAACTAACAGCATTATACATTTCCTCAGAACTGTGCAAACTAATACTAAACTACTAAAGTTGGATACAGAATTTTCTGTTTGTAGTGAGGCAGAGAACACAACAGTAACTATTAAAATCTACACAGGTAAAACACACAGTTTAACCAGCAATATAGTGAGTGATGCAAATAGGATTGAGAGATTAATTTAGAAGAATTAATTTTGATTCAAGATTAATTTAGAAGAAAGTTAGAATGAGGCCGTGATAGTGAAAATCCACCACAGGGTCAAATCACTTACCATTGTTGGGGTATTCTTGGGTTCCTGGGTTCTGGAATCCTGTTCAGGCCCCAGTTGTAAAATAAAATCCTTGAGTCATGAGGTCAACCTGCACACGGTATCTCCGACCCCAGGCAGATGGATCTGAAGAAAACCAAGCCAGTCAGGAGCCAGTTTGCACCTCATGGTCTCTTTCTGCCTGAGCCAAAAGCCAGAACTCCTCTTTCTTTATTAAACCAATGCCCATACCCCTGGAGGGGGAAGGTTGAGAGCGATTCAGGTGGGCCTTTACATCTCAAAAGAGATTCATGGGAAAGGAAGATGGGGGAATGCCTTTGTTTTGAACTAATAGGTGAGTGTCATCTTTAGTAGTAGTAGTAATAGTAGTATATTTGCATAAACTTTCCTTAGAGATTATAGTATGCCATCAAGAATGAGTAACATATATTTTTCAAACATTATCAGATGTACTCCTAAAGGCAAAGTTCCATTAGAAAAAAGTTAAATGAACCAAAGTTGATTAACTTAGGGAAGAAATATCTGCAAATACTGAACTATGAAAGAATGAAAATTTAACATAGATCTGGGTTCTATGTCTGGTTCTAAGCATAAACTAGTTGTGTGTTCAGAGGCAAGTTACTTCACTTCTCTGTACTTTGGTTTCCCATCTGAAAAATGAGTTAAATAATTCATTCTGAGTGGAATCATGGTAGATTGATGGGAGATACACAAAAGATTATTAGTACAGTTTTTAATAGGCTATTTTATTAGTAAAATTTAGCTTCCACATAATATGCAATAGGATCTAACAGATGATGAAAATAAAACCACTTTAATTCTGTATGATTTTTTTATAGTTAGAAAGCACTTTATTAAGAGTTAGGATGATTCATCCTTGCTGTCCTATCATTTCAAATTTCAAATAAGAGAAAATAGATATAAACTCATTTAATAGCGATTTTTCTTGGACAAAACATAATTTTGGCCATTGAGATCATATTAACTCAGAATAAATGTAATGGGACTGACTCCACTAGGGAGAGAGGCTGAAAAGAGCCTCCGATAATATAGAGCACGTGGCCTTGAGTCATCAGCACCCAATGATCATCAAAATGTTGACTGCTGGTAATGATATATAAGAGTTCTGGGGTCCCTGAGAAGAATACCATTTATTCTCAGGATCGTCATCTGCCTTTGAGAATACTTCCCAGTTATCATTTATTACTGAACTCTGGAACTCAATGTTTTCAGCTTTCCAACCTGGTGAAAGTAAATCTTAATGCATGCCTCAATTTCAAGAGATAGCTTGCTTCCTTATTATTGAAAAAATAAATAAATCCAACTCTGACCCCAGCTGGACTTATGATCAATTCCATTTCAATATGTGAGAGACTGTTCTTCCAGAATAGCCTGAGATTCTGGATTGGTCTCACCTGATACCAAGGTGTTGGAAAGACTTATTCTACTTGATGCCTCCCAACTATGTCAGGGTGGCCATCTACTCTATTATATTAATTTTGTGTCTGTTTCCCCATGGAAGGACTCAGCATCTAGAGGACAAAGCTTCCCAAGAGGGTATTCTTAGAACTAATACCTTGTCCATTCACTATATAGCAAGAACACAGTGATTGTGTGCTCATGAAAAAGTGAATGTTTCCTTTGTAGCACACAGCATTTTAAGTAGTTAATTTTTTCTTCATGACTGAGGGATGTGTAAAGGAGCAAAGAGCACTTTTTGTCTGCTCAGTCCCGGGGTCCCTAGCACCTTTGAGAGGAAGATGGATCTGTGCTTTCACCTGTCACATTGTCATTAAAACAGAGACCATCAATTGTTTACATATGTTTTCTAATTCCAAGGGTCTCCGATTTGTTCTGGACATCCTGTCATCATGGTAAAAACAGTGTTTTGCAGACTTTCTTGAAGGGTTCCATGATGAGGTCCTGGCTGAAGACATCTGGCACCATGAAGGTGTATCTTTGCACTTCCATAGTCTCTCTGTTAGCTGAAGTGCAGGCAAATGCAGAATCTCATGTACGTTTTGGAAGAGAAGGTAAGTAAAATAGCTTAGGAATGATGCAGTCACAGTGGATAAAAGGCTGGGTCCCCAAAATTGGAAATATCATAGCATCCAGACTGCTGAGGTGAGAAGAGTCCTTCTGCCTCGGCTAGCCCCAAATTTGGTGACTTCATGAGAGCAGGGAAATTTGAATCCTACTAATACCTTCTTCTTAGCACGTTGCCAGTTGTATCTCAGAACTAGGTATGAACAGGATCCTTCTTGTCCTTGATCCTTGCTGTCCTTGCCATTTTTTACCCACACCCACACCCTCTAGGGAGTTTTCCAAGAAATGCAGAGCCATGAAGCAGTGCTCTTCTGCTCTGGGCTGGCTTATCAGCAGCTCACAACTGAATGAGAAGACAGGAGACAGATGGATGTCCCTAGAATGAGGGTTCTGTCCTCTCATTTCTGTCATTGGCAAGCTAAGAAGGTTTGGAAAGGCAGGAAGCTGGCTCCAAAGGAGCTTTGGGGTTTGTACCTATAGAGCATAGATTTGCTACTGCAGAACCAGGTATTGAATTTCAGAGCCTGGGTTTGCATCACTGTGGTTGATCAATGAGAACTCCCTGCAAGAACTGACCTCCTGAGCTTGCAGGGACCCTGGAAAGGGCTCTGGATCCCATCCATGGAAAATGATATTACTTGGAGCTGGTGTTGAGCTTTGCTGATCTCAGAGGGGGTGTGTGGGCTGTGTCCTGGCCCTCATGAAGCTATTGCAGTCCAGAAGCACTAGGCAGGTCCAGATCTTGGCTTGGCTCCCTGTAATTTCTTGCCTTCTGTTTCTCTGGTTATCTGATCACCTTCTCAGCCCCCAAAATGTGAATCTGTGTTCTCAAACAGAAACCTTAGGGGCATCTTCCTACAATACCCAGGCCTATGGGCCCCTGTCCATTTCTTGGCCACTCTGATTGCCCTTCCTGAAGCCAGATGTCCAGGATGGAGAGTCGCATCTTTGAAATATTCTGTCTTTGTATCTTTTGATTATGAGCATCCAGTCTCCATTCAGGAAGCCTGTGGTTTCCTGATTAACAGCATGTCCTTCTCACTTGTCCAGCCAACCAGCTTTCCTGCCCAGCCAAACACCCTAGTCCAGCTCCATTGGCTCCAATTCTATGTGCTGTCAAATAACCTGCTGACAAGTGCCCAAATCAACAAATCTGAAAGATATGTACCAAAATGAAGATTGAAGAATATTACTTTTCCTGATTGCCCTTAACCTCCCTGTCCTAGAATGCACCCCCCAATCCCCATCTGCCCAGCCAATTATAGTAGACATCCTCTCATGGCACCCATTCCTGTGAAACTCCATGAAAATTGTACATGGATGATGAGTCTTAAGGAAATATGATAAGGGGAAATATACCTTTTTTTCCTGTTCAGAGGCAGAGAGCAGGTAGGGTAGGATCAGAGTGGATCTGCTCAGGGATCTGCATCGCAGGATGGAGGCATCAGGGGGAGGAGAGCAGAGGGAAGGAGACAACAACCCTTCCACCATCCATTGCTGAGGATTCTTCCTTTTCATTCACTTTTTTTTTTTGGTGGGATGCACCTAAGTAGTGTTCAGGGGTTACTTTTGGTAATTCTCAGACAACTGGTATGTATGAATCAGTGTGAGGGCCTGAGGATAAGGTTCTGTGAAGCCAGGGTCCTTCAGAGCAATACCCAGCATTGTAAATACCTCCAGGACTATTGTTGGCAGTGTTCAGGGGCCTCTGAGGCAAACCCAGTAAAACTCAGGGACTATGTGGTAACTGAATCAGATGAGGATCGAAGCCGTGCATGGCATATGCCTTAACCCCATGCTATCTCCTAGTCCCTTTCTTCTGTTTTGTTTTGCTTTTGTAGCTCTTTAAGAGGCTGCCCAAAGTGTTTGCCCAGGTCACTCTGAACATAATGTTGGAGACACAACTGGCAGCTTCCTCTAGCCCAGAGATACTAAAACTTTTTGAGCTTGCTAACCCCTTTCACCCAAGAAATGCAACTCGGGCACACACTGCTAGAGACACCTCAGATTCTATGCAGTTCATTTTGAATTAATTTTTGATCTCTGTGCATTCAGAAATGTTTTAGTATTGCCAACATGTTAATGATTCTCAAACTCAGAGATGTGACTTCAAATGAAGTGGTGACTCCACATATCAGTTTAAAGAAGCTAGACACCAGGCACTCACTATTCACAAGACTTTCACACAGCCTAGAAAATACAGCTTGAAAATGTGCCTACAGCAGACAGGAACCTAGGAACTAAACAAAGCAAGGTCTCATCCTTTGCAGAGTCAAGGAAACACAGGTGGTATAGACATGGGTAGGAGGCTTTGCTTTGAATGTTTATAGATGGCTTTCTTGAGGAAACCTGGAACAAAGACTGGGAGGAAGGACTTGAATAAGCAGTGAGCTGTGTTGCTTGAGTGAGAGAGGCTCTTTCTTTTCTTGGGTAAGACATCAGCAGAGGCACATATCCAGAGGTGAAAGAGAGCCTGCTGGTCTGTGAGACCACCCGCCAGTGCTACTGACCCCAGTGGAAAATGCCAGGAGGTGAGTGGCACGTAGCGAGAAATCTGGGCTCAGTGCTGGTGGGCTGCATCAGCAATGCTTAAAGTTCCCGAAGGACAGGTTTGTTTTTGTTACTGCCCCGAATCCTAAACCACCAGATCAGTGCCTGGCACTGAGCACAATTTTGGTGGTTGAATAAGTGATGAGTGATGACAGATTTAAAGCAGGGACGCAATCTGAAGTGCTCTGTTTTTTATCACTCAGGCTGCAAGGCAGACAATGGGTTTAAGGGCAGTGAGAAAGCAGGAGGACAGACACCCCTCCCTGTCTCAGAGCAAGCAGGAAGACAAGGAAATAGTGGAATTCATGGGCTTGGTCATCAGTAGAAGGGAAAGGCCTAGCAGAAGAGCTATGAAGTTTCTTTATGAATAGCAGTGAGGTTTAAATCAGCCCTAAGGGAGGGTAGTTTCCAGTGTACATTACTGTCTCCTTAGCTTAGAGTCTGATCATTTGTGATGTTCACAAAATTAAGGGGCTACTTAATCATCTGGTGGAGATCCTGGCAGAGCACCCAGTAGGCAGAATGCCAGGCAGAGAGCAGATGCTTGGTATAAGACCTCCAGGACTAGTAGAGATGGATCCTGAGGGGCCGGATGCCTGGCCAGCAGCAGGAGATGAGGTCAGAGGAGGACAGATCAAGAGGAAGGGATTGAACACATCAAAAATAGCTTTGTTGAGCATGAGTTGGGGTGTGACTCATTTGGCTTCACTGAAATGTTGACACATCTGTGATGGATGATAGAAGCTGCAAATGGCAGGTTAGGGAAGAAAGTCCTCAATGCTGTCTACATCTACATGTTGGGCCACCTCCTCAGTTCAACCCCTGACATCCTCTGAGGACTCTCACCCAATGTTCCCAGCCTTGTGATCTTGCAGTTCCTTCTCCCCAGTTATTATATATTTTCACTTGACCATAAGGAGTCATCAAAGGTTAATAAACATGGCATGAGGATAGTGGTATGTGTGTTGGCTGTGCTGTGGAAAACATACATTTGAGTAAGGGCCCACAGGCAGCTTCATAGTCTCTATATGTGGGACCATTTCTACTGGTTTCTCTCTCACTGGCAGCATGATTCAAGCTCCCTCACATGATCTACAAAGCTTGCCACCGTGGGCCTCTGCTTTCCTCCTCCACCTGTCCCCATCTGCCTCCCAGCACCCTCTAAGTCCCACATGTGTTCCTCTTCTTTTCCTCCACTCCAGTGTCTCTGAATGATAAATCAGAGAGATTATGATTCCCCAATTCATGTCTTTAGGAGAAAAGACCTCCCCATACATGATTTTATGAGGGCTAATGGTGACTATTAAAAAGTCACACCAAGGGGGCCTGGGAGATAGCATGGAGGTAAGGCGTTTGCCTTTCATGCAAAAGGTCATCGGTTCGAATCCGGGTGCCCCATATGGTCCCCCGTGCCTGCCAGGAGCAATTT
>PVKC010029161.1:0-15214 GCA_004027635.1 Crocidura indochinensis
CAAGAGTCACTGAATTAAAATGAATTTTTCTCCATCTGAGAAAAACCATTTCCATTTCCTCAAAGAGAAATATAAAAATGAACAAAAACTTGAGTTATAAGCAAACTATGTTTGCTTGTTTTTGACTGCACTGGAAGTATTCAGAAGCTATTCCTAGCAATACTGGGGACCATGGGCTATCAGGGATTAAACCTGGGCCTCACGCATGCACTGAGCTATCTCTACTACCTAACATAAGCTATTTTAAATACATAGTTTAAAGCTGATTTTATATTTCTTCCCATTGTCCTTCTATGTTATACAATTGTGAAAAATATTAATGTTTAAACTACTAAAATTTTTATTTAAGAGGCAAAGCAGGAAGTTTTAGCATTAAAATAAAATTAAATTCAATTGATATAATATTTTGATTTAGCTTTCTTTGGTTTGACCTTGAGTGTCCATTTTATCAAATATTTTCCTTTTCATCAGGAAATCATGCCATCATGAAAATGTGGTATATCAATTTTAGGATAAAAGACAAATATCTTATGGTCTTTTATTATTTATTAAAATTTTATTTTATGGTGACGGCGAGGTGGCACTAGAGGCAAGGTGTCTGCCTTGCAAGCACTAACCAAGGAAGGACCGCGGTTCGATCCCCTGGCGTCCCATATAGTGCACCCAAGCCAGGGGCAATTTCTGAGTGCTTAGTCAGGAGTAACCCCTGAGCATCAAATGGGTGTGGCCCAAAAAAACAACATTTTTTAAAATTTTATTAATAATATTTTATCATGAGACTAGAAAAGTTAAACATATAGAGATAGTATGTTTATGTATAAAAATCTGTTGCATAATGATACATACTATAAAAGTTACCTATTTTCTCTTACGTTTGAAATAAGACCATTGTTCTGAATCATCTGAAGTTTTTAATTCATAGCTATTGATGAATAGAGTATCATGATACTAAAATGAGAAAACAAATAAGTAATAATGGTCTGTTAGTAATAATTCTTCTTGCATCTCACATTTTATTTGGGAAGATATGTTTAATCAGCTGCAATTCTACAAAGATTAATTGTGCTATAAAACTTTATGACTTTGTGTTGACTGTGTGTAGAAGTTTCTCAGAGACTGTATATTTTTTATATGTAATGCTCTTGAGCATTGATATGATATAGAATTATAAGATGTTGTGATATATTAAAATTTTTTTTTGCATTCATCTAACAGTGAGTCAATGTACTTGAGTCTCTCCTGGGTGTGTATTTAAAGTAATTGTGTGCATTTATGAACTGCCATTGCAAAAGGAAAGTACACTTTAAAAATCACCAAATTTATCAATAATTAATCAGCATGTTTCAGACAACTCACAGGGCACCATGTTGCAGGGCGATTACTCACAGGGCAAGTCCTTCCGTGTTTTCAAACACAAAATCAGACATTTCTAAAACAATATTCCTTCGTCCAAGTGAGAGATGGTTTGAATGTTAAAGCTCTTTCTTGCCTGCTTCTGAACCCGTTTTAACTCCTGCTACCACATAGTTCCCAGAGTGCTGCTGAGAATAAATACGCAAACACAGACCATGGAGTAACCACCAAACACTGCAGGATTTCGATCATCACTACCACATCCTCAAAAATAAAAGAATGAATTCTGCTACTGGGAAAAGAGATAGTCCCTCCCTTCCATATAACTGACTCAGCACCATAGCTCTTCTTGGCTATAATCTGGCCAGCTGTTTAAGGGTAAAACTCTGGCATCACAGAATATCACGCATGAGCAAAACCATCCCCAAGTCACTAATTGCAAGCTACCCATTCTATTCCACCACCACAGATGTTTCAAACTCACCCTACATCTGTTCTACAACTTTAGAGTATGTATGTCCAGGCACTCAGAAAACACAGGTTTCTACTGCCCTGGCCCCCTTGTCTACCTCAGTCTCTATACTTCTATTTTCCCCTTCTTGACATGCAGTACTCTTTCAGGCATGTCCATTCACCTCATCTCTCTTAAAAGCACATATTTCTGCAAAAGTTAGTGGTTTCACTATTTTTCATATCTTACTGCCTGACAACCTAAAGATCTAGCCCAGAAGAAAGGAATCAGAAACAGAGCCTCAAATATAATAAAAGAGATTCATATGGGCAACATCACTTGGGAATGGGGACAGTGAAGAGTGGACCATGGGCAGACATTGCTGGAGTATACAACTCAATTTCACATCCTTTCTGACAAGTACCTTATCAACGTACATAGGAAACACACAGAACAAGCTCACTTCCTATGCCAGCAAGATGAACATAAGATATCAAAATATTGGAAGATGAAAAATAGGGGCTGGAGAGATAGCACAGCAGTAAGGCATTTGCCTTAGACTCAGAGGACAATGGTTCGAATCCCTTGAGCTTGCCAGGAGACATTTCCGATCAAAAAGCCAGGCATAACCCTGAGTGCTGCCGGGTGTGATCCAAAAACAAACAAAAAAAAATAAAAACGAAAAAGAAAAATACCATATATTTGGAGTGTGCCTTAATAATAGAATAAAGATAGATTAAATTTTTTTAAGTTGCCAATAGATGTATCACCCAGAGGTAACTGATAGCTTGTGTCCTCTGTACTCTTGCATATTTTTAAAAGTTAATACATATTTATTTACTATTGGGCTAATACTTTATTTCTTGCATAGTATCTTCCAGAGACTTTAAAATCAATTATATTATTATAGTTTCATGAGAACAGCCAGTTCTTAACAATTCACACTGATAAATGAGAAAGGTTTTTCTTTTAAAAAGTAGTTAATTTTTAAAGTATTCCTGGATTTGCTTATTGAGTTGCTTCTTTATTCACTTGTATAGCTCACATTCTGGAAATTTATAGAAAATACTCATTAATGAAATTTTTGGATGAATTTATTCTCCAAGAATCTGCCCCACACTGATTCTTTTTAACTTAAGTCATCAGCCTAGATTGCCTTCTTGATTCTCATCACTCTGAATATAAAAAAAGGTTCCGATGATGCCCACCTCCTGGATTCAATTAATTGTTATAAGATTTCAGAGAACTAAAGAGAAAGCATTTTACTTCTTAGATTGCAAATTTATTTTAAAAATAACTTTTCCTCCCAGGTGTCTATGAAATACACACGAGAACACACATACTGTTTTAATGGGTAAGGATGATTTCTTTTTTCTTCATTCAAAAGGAGAAAACTCTCTAAGCAAATCCCTTGAGCACGAAAGGGCTAAGGACCCTGCACTCTACCACCCATCTATTTTACAGTAACTGCCCCACCCCATGGTGAACTATTTCTGGAGAATATACTGGAAATTAGTAACTAGGCTTTGGGATATATTTAAAATATCTAATTGATGTTACAATTCTTATCTTTTAAAAGATTTGCCTTTTGGGGCCCGGGAGATAGCATGGAGGTAAGGCGTTTGCCTTTCATGCAAAAGGTCATCGGTTCGAATCCCGGTGCCCCATATGGTCCCCGTGCCTGCCAGGAGCAATTTCTGAGCATGGAGCCAGGAGTAACCCCTGAGCACTGCCGGGTGTGACCCAAAAACAAAAACAAAAAAACAACAAAAAAAAAGATTTGCCTTTTACTTAGATGTAGGGTAAATTCCCCCAGTCCTGGAAAATGTAAACAAAGACTTTGATCAACCAGGATGTTGGAATTAGCAGAAAACCAATGAAAGATAAATATTTTTTCTCTTCATTTTAAGTGTAAATTCCCAATCTAAGACAATTCAAGAGATCAGATCTTGAGCATTCAAAACATAAACTCAGCCCATAAAGCTATCTCTTCAGCCTGAATGTTCCTTCTTTTGGTCAAGTGAAGTTATTTATTATCCGAAATAATGTAAGTTGACTGGGGAAAGGCTTTCAGCTCCCAATTTCTCTCTGAGCAGCCATTTTCTTAAAAATCTCAATGTGCTGAAAAGCACTTTGGAACTAGTCTTAGATTTTATGGAGAATTTAGGCTGGTGTACTCACTCACTGGCCGCCAATGTTGGATATAACTTCCTGTTCCTAAACTCTTCAATGAGACTGAAACTATAGGACCCTCTCAAAGGTCTGCCTTCCCAGGTTTTCATCCCCCATTCCTAGGAATCTAAAGACATTCTAAAAGTCTCCTGCTTAACATAACACAAAGGAATCTTTGCTAATTATTAAATCACTGTGTCACATCTGAAATTGTCTTCATTCAAATTGGAATAGACTGGGCCAGAGATAATACACTGAGTAGGGCACTTACCTTGCACTCAGTTTATTCAGGTTTGATCCCCAGCATTTTTTTTTTTTATCCCCAGCACTTCTTGAGATACGACAAGCCCTTCCAGGAGTGATTCCTGAGTGCAGAGTTAGAAGTAAGCCCTGAATGTAGTACCCCTCTCAAACAACAACAACAAAACAAATTGGAATAGACAGATCCCTCAGTTCTCTCTTGGTATTTGGATTTAGTCACCTTTTTTGGGGGACTCACCCACAAGTGCTGGGCAGAGATTTGTCTTCTAGGGATGTTCAAAAATTTATGTGTTGCCAGGGACTGAATCTATGACCTCCCCAAGCAAACCATAAGCTCAGTTCATTAATCTGTCTCTCCTAATCCTTGTTAGGAACTTTTAAGGAACTTTTGCCCACTCATTCATTGTTACTAAGTGTCCAGAGAGCTTATGCCCTCCTGAAGTGGGGGCTATGTTTTCATAAGGGAAATCTAGTTGATTACTTTTCTTTCAAATCATAGAGGTTCTGAAGCCTGACTGATAGTTGACACTCAGATGCAAGTATGTTGAACTGTGTACAAATTCAGAAGAGCAGGGTGATAAGGATTTTAACTATTTGTTAAAAAAAAAAAAAGATAGTCTTAAGCCAGAGAGATCGTACAGGCTTTAAGGAGATTGCCTTGCATCACTCCTATCTGAATTCAGTTCCTCACCACCATATATTGCTCCCTGAGTACCAACAGGGGTCACTCCTGAGGACAAAGTCAGAAGTAGGCATTCAGCATCCCAGATGTGACCATCACAAACAAAAAAGAGCAGAATTAAAAAAAAAAGAACAAACAAAAACAAAAACAAAAAACAAAATTACATGTTGTGTCTCAGTTCTAAAATCTGGGAGTTAGGCATCAAGATGTTGGCAGATTCAGTTCTGGGCAGTGAATTTTGGCCAATGTCCAGTAATTGCAGAGATCAATATTCATGTCATCCTTCAGGAGAAAGGATTTGACCATGACCTATAAGCCTGGGTGAGAATAAGTTCTTAGAAACATAGGCAAGTGAGAACATTTCAACAAAAATCAGAAATGAGACAGAAAAAGAGGGGCATATGTGTCAGTACAGATCTTTCCACAGGTACCTATGGGAGTGCTTCTAAAGGTACTAGTAGAGGATGAGGATTAAAATATTGGTGAAACTTACCAGACCATTAAGGTAAGATGCATTTATGTGTGTTGACTATTTTGTGTATTTTGCTTTTTCATTTTTGGGGCATACTTAGATATGTTCAGGGCTCATTCTTGATGGTGCTGGGGTAAGAAAGCATATGGTAGGGGACTGAATCCATGTCTTATACTTTTAAAGCCTTTGCTTAACTCATATCAGCCATTTACTTGGCCTGGAACAGATTTTAAGGAGAAGGAATACTGCAAAATTAATATATTTAAATAAAAGGCAAATAGAAGTTTAATACAAAAGAAGTTCTTAGAAACAAAAGCAAAGACTAATGGGTTCTCCTATTAATTAATGGTTAATCCAAGAAAGAATATCTGTAGTAGTCTCCCCTCCGCTTTGTTTTGTTCTGTTTTGTCTTGGAATACTACCTGCAATGCTCAGGATTTACTTCTGACTCTGCATTCAGGAAATACTTCTGGGCATGCTTAGGAGACTAGACGAAATGCTGCTGATTGAATCCTGGTCTGCTAAGTGCAAGAGTAGTGCCCTACCATCTAAAGTGTCACTCCAGCCTTGGTTCTATTTGTAGCTTTAAATTCATATTATCCTGGTAGCTCTAGTAGTTTCCATCTACAGGTGGTATTTTAGGCCTGGAAAAAACTGCTGCCCTCCTAAGAAGCTGCCCACAAAACCAAATGCCCATAATCAGGTGTCATTTCTGATTCACTTCTTTACAATGTTGATGAGGCACCTTTCTCTTCTCCACTTTTTCTCCTATGGGCCCCTCGAAAACAAACCTTGAGATGAATGTTTATATATTCTTGATACTCTGGGAAAGACATCTTTAGACAGTGTATCTGGGAAGATGAAGAGCACCAGGATCAGGGGATCTGGGATTTTTTATATCAGTCACCACTGACATAACTCTAGGATTGGGACCATGCAGGGACCAACTTCAGGCAAATGAGATAATGTCAAAATATCATTCCTGGTGGTGGTGGCCCATGTACTGTCAGAGACAGAACTTGGATAAGTACATGTAAGATAAATGCGTTATTCCTTTAACTATCTTTGATCCTTGCCTTTTTGACTTGAGGACCCCAATTATTGTAAGCAACTATCTCCAGAGAGAAAAAGGAACATAGATTTGCATCATTTCCTTGGGCTGAGCATAAATCATGGAAGATGAGTCTTCACTAACACCAGCCCACTCCCTTCAGTGAGGCTTGTCTGAGGTCCAAGTACCTTGGCTGAAAAGTGAGTCTGCATCGAGCATTCTTGCATCCTCTATGATTATCACTTGAACCTCTAAAACGTTATATGGCCAATTCTATGAGAAATGAGAGCTGAGCACTTCATATCCAGTACTAGTTCACTCCTGGTTTCTTTCTTTGTTTTCTTTTTGTTTATCTGACACCCTCATTCCTTCTAGATATCTACATTCTCCTAACTTTTTGCTACCTGTCTCAATTGTGCTCTTATCTCTAAAACTTGAAGAGTTATATAACTTACAGGCACAATGAAGTGCTCCTTTTAGAGATGCAGTATATATGAATCACTGCTACTCAAACCAAGCTATTGTGGAGGTCCACAACAATATCAGGCCACTACAAAATGTACTGAAGTAGCATATTAATTGCATCAAATAAAATAAATAGTCAGTGATAAATGTTATCTGGAATTTTCTCTTACCCTCATTCTCTTGCCTATCCTAAAGTGGGAAATAAATCTTTGTGACAAGGACAGGAAGCTATCTAAATAGCTTGCTTAGTGCCCCAGGTTTGCCTCCAAACTTAAATTTTCCAGAATTTCTTTGCTTTATCTATTCTTCTTAGATATCTGGCTTCTTTTTCTAAAAGTTACATAAACTTGGGACTAGAAATATAAGGCATTTGCCTTGCATACATTGCTTTAATCACAATTTTAGTTTGATCCCAGAGCTCTATAGGGGAGTCAATGCCCAGGAATATCTTGATCACAAAGACAAGGATAGAATAACCCCTGAAAATCACTAGTTGTGGTCCAAAGGTTCCCCCAATGTTATGAAAATGTGTAATATATTTTTATAAATCTAAAAATTGTAAAATGAATATTATTTTATATAAAACTGATTTTGGTCATTAATGAATTTCTCTATGTATAGGCCACCATGAACAAGATATTAAATTAGACTCTTCTGGGGCTAATCTCTTATGTGTCAAGTTATTGAAGGTCAAATAAAATGATCCAGAGAAGGCATATAAAAGTTTGCATGCTTTTTGGAATTTTCCTTCCAACAGGCAACACAAATATGCAAAGATGTGTTTTCAGTTGGACCCAGCCAGGTCTGTTCTGCAACTTAGGTAATTATTGTGATGACAGCAGGTTAAAACTTTTGAAGGTGATCCTGTCTCAGCTTAGAAGTGACACTGTAGCCACAGTCTACAGAACAAAGTGAGTCAAAATCTCTCCTGGGGGCAGAGGGAAGAAGCATGTAGACATTTTGTAAGCATTAGATGTCTGCCCACAACTCAATCCACCTGCTCTATGTAATTGAATCCTTTCCTTGGAACTAAAAGTACCTTTCAAAGTTCTGCCAAGTCACTTGGGACATAGTCTACTGATGGCCTATAGAAAAACAATGTGGTAAATCCAATAAGAACTCTGAATCAGCCAAGAGCCTGCATTAGAGCACCATTTATGTCACTAGCAGAAATCCTGGAAGTGGTACAAGGTCCTTTAAACCTCTCTTTCCATTTGTAAAACGAGACTCATCTTCTCTCTGATCGAAATGTCTAGTTAAAATTATGACATTAGCATTTGTAAACCAGTTAGCAAAGAGTGATAAGGACAAAATTAATATAAATCATTCAACAAGTATTTCTAAGTTCCAGATATTTATTCTTTCTGCGCCAAGAATGAAGGGGGTGGGGTGGGCAGAGTGATAGCACAATGGTAGAGAATTTACCTTGCATGATATCAACCCCGGGAGGACTTAGATTCGATCACCAGCATCCCATATGGTCCCCTGAGCCAGCCATGAGAGATTTCTGAGCACAGAGTCAGGAGTGACCCCTGAGAACCGCTGGATGTGACACATAAAACAAAAAAGAAAAAAAAATGTAAAAAGAATGGTGGTGACAGGAAAGACAATATCCCAACTTTCTGGGAGGATGACAGAGACATATTTTTACTTTTGTATTAAAAAAAACTAAATGTATTGTTATTTTTCCTATCATAAGTATGGTATTTACTATCTATTATGACACATTATTTAAACTGTAATCATACATGGAAGACTTCTAGTTGTACAAGTTTGCTAGGGCTGCTGGAACAAAGTACTATGGACTGTGTGATTTAAGCAAAAAAGGGAAAAAATGTTGTCTCCTACATATAAAGGCTGGAGGCTGAGATTAAGGCAGGGCTGATCCTCTTTGAGGGTAGGGAAGGGAAACTGTTTCATTCAGTCTTTCAACTTCTGGCAGTTATATGGCAATTTTATCTGTGAAAACACCATTTATTTCTATTTTCATGTTCACATAGAAACTGGCTGTGCTCCTGTGGGGCTGTAAATTTGTTCTCATGTTAGAAAATCTTATATTGAATTATGGTCCACCCTATCTGATTTGATTTGATTTGAACAATTACACATGCAATGATTGTTTCTATATGTCATTTTGAAGGACAATGGGAGAGAGAACTTCAATGTCTGATTTTAGCAGAAGGTGATGGGCAAATGATGAGGATACAATTCAACCCAGTATTGGGCTATGCAAGGCTATAATTAAAATTTCTTTTATCTTCTGGAAAGTTTTGCTTTTCCTCCTTAAAGTAATGCTTTCCCTTTGACCATACTCCTTCGATCACACTTTGTTGTTATTGCCATTGTTGTTTTTTTTTTTTTTTTTTTTTTTTGAGCATACCCAGCAAAGCTCAGAGGTTTTTCCTGGTCTGCACTCAGAAATCACTCCTGGCAGGCTTGTGGGACCATATGGGATACCAGAGATCAAACCAGGGTCTGTCCCAGGTCAGCTGTGTGCAAGGCAAATGCCCGACTGCTTTGTTACTGTTCCTAATCTGACCACACATTTTTTTTTTTTTGTGATAATAAGGTAGGCTTGCTTTAATCTGTGTTTCTCTCTAGGTATTCCAGGAAAAAAAAAGCAAAGGATATGCTAGTTCCAGGATGATCTTGTGTAAAAGAGAATTTAAAATGACATAAGGAAGAAAGAGAGTAGACAATTGAGGAGAGAATCAAAAGTGAGCATAAGAGAAGGTTCTTTTTTATCCAGATGTGACCAGGGACAGAGGATTAGCTAAACCCAGGGAGCCTTGGGGAGCCATGCAGGCCTTTTGGCCTACTTGAGGAGCTTTGTGCAGTCCAGAGAAGCTATAAGCAGTCTGCTTAGAGGGTTTGAAGTAGAACCACAGAGTGCACATTTGAGAGTCTGAAGATGATGGTTATAATTCCCCAGAAATATGGACACTCTCAGAGTGTTCCTGAGAGAACCAGAACAATTGAACTAAATTGTCCACTAATCTCAGGAAGCAAGTTAAATATTCTTTTTCACATGAATTTTTTAACAATACATATGTAGAACTACAAATTCAGAATTCCTATTGTCTGAAAGTATTGAAACTGTGAGCATGTTGGATAAAATCCTCAGTGCTATCCACAAAATGAGTTATTAAGTATGCTAGTCCCTCTACTATTACAAAAGCTCATTCTCTGCCTTTCTTATTAACTAGCCTAGAACATTGCCCAATGCAGGTAATCAGAAAAAGAAAACTTGTTTGAATAGTTTTTTGGGTTTTTGTTTTTTTTTTTTTTTTTTGGTTTTTGGGTCACACCCGGCAGTGCTCAGGGGTTACTCCTGGCTCCATGCTCAGAAATTGCTCCTGGCAGGCACGGGGGACCATATGGGGCACCAGGATTCGAACCGATGACCTTATGCATGAAAGGCAAACGCCTTGCCTCCATGCTATCTCCTGGGCCCCCTTGTTTGAATAGTTTTTAATAACTCAGGCATGGACCTAGCAGCAAAGGACTTTATTTTGTTTCATTTTGCTTTTGTTTGGGGACCAATTTCAGTGGTGTTCAAGGGTTACTCTTTGCTCTGCACTCAAGAATCATTCCTGGTAAGCTTAGGGGACCATATAGGATCAGGGGAATTAAACCAGGTTTGATGTGTGAAAGGCAAACACTATCTCTCTGGTCCCAATAAGGACCAGAATAACAAAATAAACATGAAGGGCCATATTGGTCCAGTGATGCTTAGCCTGATGCTGTGGGTCTGAAGGTCCTAAGGGGTGTACATTCTTGATGTTCTAGACAGTAGTGTTCAGGAGATATTAAGGCCACCATCGGAGTTCTGGGTGGGGTGGGAAATTGCTAAGGACTAATATCGGGGCATGTGTCTACCACGTGTGTTGCCAATATTTGTTTATTTGTTTTACTAAAAAAAAGAGGTGAGGGGAATATTTGGGTCACAATGAGAAGTGCTATGGAACTATTTCTGGCTCACGAATGAACCTGATGGTCCTCAGGAGACCATATTTGATGCCAGGCATTTGATCCAGCTCTGAAGGGTAGAAGTTTAACTCCTTAACACCTATATCCTTTTCAGTTCTCAATGGGCATTGTATAGGTGAATTTAATGGGGGGGGGGGACTATATCTTGGTGAACCTTTTAACAAAGGAGACTCCAATTTTTTTTTTTTTGGTTTTTGGGTCACACCCGGCAGTGCTCAGGGGTTACTCCTGGCTCCATGCTCAGAAATTGCTCCTGGCAGGCACGGGGGACCATATGGGACACCGGGATTCGAACCGATGACCTTTTGCATGAAAGGCAAATGCCTTACCTCCATGCTATCTCCCGGGCCCCGAGACTTCAATTTTTTTAATTTTAGCTTATTTATTTATTTTTTCATTCTTTTTGTGCTCTGGCATATTTTTATTTCAGGACTGAGGCTATTATGTGATTATTGTCTTAATTGCTGTAGTGCTCACTGGATATTTTATTTGATATTTATTTTTGCATTGTGGGGGTGTTTCAATTCCTTTTTTCCTTTCCTCTCTCAAACTAAGATTGAGAGCCTCTAGAAGGACTCCGCCCATTTTCAGCTTATTTGATTCTTACCCTATTTTATTGCTTTTCTTTTCTTCAAACTAAGCCACATAACTTGAACTATCTCGTTCTGCCTCTCAAATAGAGGGGGAAATAAGGGAGAGTACCAGGACCAAACAGATGGATGATCACTAAGAAGTAAGCTAGACACAGAGGGGACCACTTATTCTAGCAGCCAGGGGGGTGAAGGTGGGGGGATATGGGATGCAAGTTGGGAATGGTGGTGGAGGAAGGACACATTTGGTGATGGAAATTCCCCTGACTCAATGTTAATATGTACCTAAAATATTACTGTGAGAGATATGTAAGCCAATATGGTCAAAATAAAATTTATATAAAAAAACAATGGCCTCAGCAAAAAGTTGGAATGAAACCAAATAGTGATTGGTAAAAATGACCTTGAGCAACGACAAGCTTCAAGGACAGTTCCACAGTAGCATAACATGGAGCATATGGTTTCACCATAACTACTGAGTACTGAATTTTTATGTTCCAAGATAAAACACAGAAAAAGATTTAATCCTTCTATAAACTCCTTTTTGTTTTTGTTTTGGGGCCACACCTAGTGGTGCTCAGGTTACTCCTGGGTCTGAGTTCAGAAATCACTCCTGGCAGGATGAGGCGATCAAACCCAGGTCAGCCACTCGTAAAGCAAATGCCCTACCCATTATGCAATCATTCCAGCCGTCTATAGAATCTTAATATAGATTGTAAATAGAATACAAGCAGAGTGTAAATATCTGAAGCATGACATATACCACCAGATGCACAATCAACATGAAAACAAACTATTACACAAGCTCAGAGGTTTGGGGCTATGGCAAGTGGTAATGGGCTGGGAAGACTTCAAAGAAAAGAGTGACATTTGAGATTTACTGTATGGTCAGCTGACAACTGTATTATCTATGATGATGTCTTTACTCTCCATCTCCACCACAAGCATGATATTAGCAAAGACAAGGAAAACATACGTGGGAATGAGGTCACACACCGTCACTACATAAACACTTAAAAACCACAATTGCACAGTTGAGTAAGTTGCTGGTTTGCCCTCACTTTTATCCCTGTCAACTCTGACATTTCTTCCCGCTCTTCCCATTTCCTCCAGTTGGATTCTTAACCATGAGGTACCCTTTTACCTAATGTCTGCTGCCCAGAGTGCACTATCACTGCACAAAGCACACCAAACTACTTCTATCTGCATTCACGGTGTGAGTGCAGCCACCATCATTCATATCCAGAATCAGACTAGCAATTCTTGGGTACCCAGCAGGGTGCAAAGGGGCTGTTATGGTCTCTGAATCTCAGACTTTTGTGCAGAAGCATTCTCATCTCCCCAGTGAAAGTCTTAAGTCATCACATTCTGTTAGGATTCTACTCTGTGCCTTTTCCTTGAATGATGACATTTTTATGAATAATTTGGTGGAAACACGCATCAGAAGGCAAATGCTCATTCATATCTTTGATGGAAAATATTTACCCAAATATGGTAATGCCTCCATGTAGATGAGACAGATTTGTGAATTTAAGAAAAACAGTGTATGTAGAGAGGATGATAAAGTGTGCAGAGTCAAGAGAGCTAAGACTTTGGAAGTCTTAAGAAGCGACAAAAAAAAAAAAAACCTGCTAAGAACTATGGAATCTTAACAATTTTCAAGTTCTGTCAATATATTCTTCATACATATTATTTGATCTCACCTAAGCTTGCTGAGCAATGCATGATAGTATCACAAGCATTTTCTAGTTTAAACAAAAATTAATAATTACTGGGTCTGAAAGACAGTATAAAAATTAAGGTACTTGCCTAGCAGGAGACATTAACATCTATTCTAGTGCCACATATAATCAACTAAACACTGCCAGGAATGGTCCCTGAGCACAGAGGACCCCGATCCTTGAGGATTACCACAGAGTTTGGCCTCAGAAAGAAAGGACAAGGAAAAAGAAGAAAAAAAAAATAAAGCAAAAAGAATCAAACTCTTTTATTGGTCACAAGCTGATGAATGATGACAGAGGTCAGATGAGCATTTACACAGCACAGAGGATCGAGTGTTATGGAAAAGAACGTGTGATCAGTAAGTTTTGCTCAGATACACACGACTGACACATTATTTATCATCTATAGTCATTAGAGGAAGAGGCAAAAGGAAACCTTACAGGAATTCTTGCCTTCCCAGATCTGACAAACAGGGTCTCCTCCTCTGCTCCATCTTCAGATCAACCAGACAGAAAGAAGGAAACACTTTTAAAAGCAGAGGGCAGTGGGGCCCCCCAGCAATTTTTGCTGATTCCTAATGGTAGTGCAGGGTGCCCAGATTCAGAGAAAGGAACTTATAAATGCTGGTAGTTGAAGTCTGGTGGGGAGAAGGAAATTCCACCTTCTACTGAGAATAGGGCTAAGCATGGATTGATCATCTGGTGAAAAACAAGACTAAAAATAACTTTCATTATTATTTTTTAAATTTTATTGTGGCTGAAGTGAATTACAAATCTTTCACAGTAATAGTTAAGGTACATAGTGACAATGAATCAGGGGCATTCCCAGCACCAGTATTGACCTCCCTCCACCCCTGTTGGCAGCATGCATCCCATATCTCCCTCCTTTACTCCCAGAATACTAGTATAACTGGTCCCCACTTGCATAGCTTGCTGTGAATTGAGTATAGATTCTGTTGTCGTTGACTTTGAATTTGATGTTCAGGTCTGATTATTTTTTTTATAGAAATAAACTAATTTGAAGAGGATCAACATTTCCCACTGCAACTTGAAACTGGAACATTAAAGCTCCAAAGTCTAAAGACATCTTGATGCCCCCCAATTCGGGGACCTTTCTATCCCCTGGTCTCAGAGCTTGCTGGCAATCTGTCTTCTAATGTATTCCCCTCTTCTCTCTCACTGGTACCCAAGGAGTACACTCTCCTGGGGTCATCAGAGCCAAGAACCCAGAATGACCCGCACCCCTTTTTCCCCAGTCTGCGTGCATTGGCCTGAGGGCGGGGCGTTGCACTGGCGACGGGTTGGCAGTAGGGGGCGCTGCTAGCCGGGTTGGGGCGCAGGGGGCCGAGCCTTGGCGCCCCGAGTCTTTGTGCTGCTCGGCCGCCGCCGCCCACTCTCCCCCACCGTGGGGCCGTGCGTCCCGGCTAGAGGGCGGGCAGGGAATAAAGGGCGGGACAGAGGACACCGAGCAGCGAGCACTGGGCGGTGGAGCCGGGATCCGCACCCACCTCCGAGCCAGCGCCCGGGCGGCCGAGCCGGACCAGGTAGGTGACGCGCGCGCGTCTCTTTGTGTTGGCATCACAATTGCGGGGCGCGGCGGCCGCGGGAAAAGCTGGATGTGTTGGCACGGCCTGATCCAGGGGTGCTCCAGCCCTGGGAGCGAGGGCGGCTGGTTGCTTCTTGCAAGTGCACCCCTGCGCCCCGCTCCCCTGGCACTACTTGGTGGCCCTGATAGAAGCATGGCCACTTGGGAACCCCGGGACCTAATGCCCTCTGTAGCCGCTCTGCGAGCCAGCTGGGAGTCCCTTCGGGTTGGGGCTTTAGGGGGCCGTCTTGAGACCCAGAACAGAGCAAGCCTAGGAAAGGGGGAACCAACCGTTGGGGCGCTGGGAGGCTGCTGGAAGGTCAGCCTGGAGCGAGTTGGCCCGGTGCCTCTCCAACCAACCGCTCCTTTCCAACACCCCCAGCTCCTGGGGTAACTGCTTTGCTTGCCTCTCCTCTTTTTC
>PVKC010029162.1:0-15208 GCA_004027635.1 Crocidura indochinensis
CTTAGAGCAGATGAATGAAAATACTTCCTTAGATAAATGAAACACTTAAGGTAAATAAAAAATGGCTTTCTTTACACAAAATCCTTATCAAGTTGGGGGGAATATACTTCCACTAAATAGAAGGAAACCCTCCAACATGCCACTTGTCCAAAATTCTGGACCAATAGTGAGAAAGCTGATATCTGAGCCCAGGTCTTGCTGACCCCACATCCCATGCTCCTCGCATCATCCTTACCTATGGAAACAATTTCGATAGATATTTGAAAGCAAAGAAATGAGAAGCATCTTCTACTCCTCCTATCCCTCAGTTCAGCTATAAGTCACATTTACAAGATATAGCCACAGCCGGTGTGATATTTTTATCTGAAATATTTACAGGTGGAAAGGATTAAAGCAAGTGATGGACTATTGAAGGTTAATGCCATCTTTTAATATGAAAAGACTACTCTCTCCACAAGAAATATACTTGTGGGATAATCTTGAGATATGTGTGTGCGTGCTCAAAATGTCAGCAGGAGTTTCATTAATTTCAGCCTCCCCCTAGAACACTATGTTACAGTTCTGAGGCTGTGTGTTAGCATGCTGACAGAGGCGGGACCCACAGTGTCTAGCCCTTAGGGGTAAATTTATAGTAGAATGTGCAAGGAATCCATCACCCAATTTGGCCTGTGCTTTCAGCTTCTTTCTTGAAGAGATGCAAGTCAGATGTTGCCTCTATGCTTTGGGGTGCTCTATCTCTGTTTCGAGCTTTGATCCATCAGGGAAAACATTCCCGTCAGACAAATAATAAGATGACTTCACATCTGGCCACTCAGAACACAGAAAACTGCTTTACTCTCAGCTTCTCCCAAGCTATTATTCAATAATAATAATCCTCTAGGCTAAAGCATTGTATCATAGAGCTTTCACTCAAGTAACGGACCTTGGGATGGTGTTGAAGACACAAATTCATTTATTCTGACTGGCTGTGAAGCTCATGCTCAGAACCAAACAGCAGCCAGGTTCTGAAGATATGAATCCAGAAAATTCAAGTGCCTGCACGATGAGCCCATTTTAAGGGTCACATCTCTCTTGATGGAACACAGAGATTAAGAGAAAATCTTTATTTCCTCTTAATTTAACCATAAGTAAAGAAGCTATGCTATATAGACATTATGGAATACTACTGGCTCTAAGACAAAAATCATGCCATTTTTCTCTAGGTGAATGGATATGGAGAGTATCATGCTAATACTGTAAAGATGATATAATACCATATATACTGATGATATACTAAGATATAATGATATTGATGATATAATATGATACTGTGAAATGCTGATAGAGTGAAGTTAGACAGAATAAGAGGAACAAACAGAATGATCTCTCTCATATGTGAGATATAAAGAAAGATCATAGGGAAATAAAAATGGCAAAGGCAACAGAAACTGAGAAGTGGTCTTTAGTAGGAAGCATATCACTGTAGTGGGGGGGTAAGAAAGGATGTGAGGGGACACTGAGACAAAGGTGAGGTGGAGATAATACTCTGGTGGAATGCTTTATGCATGAAGCCATGCCATTATCAATACTGTAAAACAAAGTGCTGTTATAAAAAAAATAAGAAGAAGCCTCTAGATACAGACAGTGTTCTCCAAAGTGGGCAGTACTCCCCTTGGAACTGCACTGAAATGATAGATGGCAGTATGGGCCTCAGGTGCAGTTGGGCAGAGCTTTCTGTTTGCTCTCACAAAAAAACCCAAATTTTCAGAATGGCACCGAGGAGTTTTGTTCTGAAAATGGGGTAGTAGCATGGATGTACATGGAATCTATCACGCTGAGTGAAATAAGTCAGAGGGAGAGAGATAGACACAGAATAGTCTTACTCATCTGTAGGTTTTAAGAAAAATAAAAGACATTTTTGCAACAATCCTCAGAGACAAAGAGAGGAGGGCTGGAACTTCCAGCTCGCTTCATGAAGCTCACCACAAAGAGTGGTGAGTGCAGTTGGAGAAATAACTACACTAAGAACTATTATAATCATGTGAATGAATGAGGAAACTGGAAAACCTGTCTAGAGTACAGGTGGGAGTGGAATACGGTGGAGGGAGACTTAGGACATCAGAGGTGGGAATGTTGCACTGGTGAAGGGGGGTGTTCTTTACAAGATTGAAACCAAATCACAACCATGTTTGTAATCAAGGTGTTTAAATAAAGATATTATTTTAAAAAAAGAAAAGAAAAGAAAGTCAAACTCAAACAAGTGTAGGCATTTCTGTAGACTAAACTCACTTGGTACTTTGCAAAAAAAAAAAAAGGAAGAAAGGAAGAAAGAAAAAAGAAAGAAAGAAAATGGGGCAGTAAGTTAAATACATTTGGGAACCTCTGCAGCAGTAGCTAGCCTTGGGCTCAGCTCCCAGCTGCTTCAGCTGAGAAGCTTGTGGCACTCAAAGCAGTGGTATTTTGTTCATTTGTGACACGAGACCAATACTCCTTCCCACTTTGTAGCCTTGTTGGGAAGATGATACTCTGCTAACAGAACCTAATTCAGCGTTCTGCGCCCAACACAGCCTACTACTATGCTGTAGGCTGCACTTTCAGGCTTCCCAGTCTTGGCATGCCTCTCAATGCTACTCTGCCTAACACACCATCTTGGGAACCAAAGTTTCTGTTTTGCTCTTACCCAGGTGCTACTGAGGAAAAAATTTATACTTAGTAAGATTTTCCTCATCAGAAAAATGATAATGATTATTGTCTAGGGGCATTATGGTAAGAAGAATAGACAATGAAATACATATAGTGCTTTGTGTGTATGTATAAAATGCTTATTTACAGTTCCTGGAATGTGCTAAGCACTGGTAAATGTTTATTTTGAATCTTTAGTAGGACAGACACTTAAGAATCTGTTAAAGCTTTGGTGGAAAAGGTATTTTCTACCCCTCCTCCAGAAAAGTCTAATTGACATTAGGATCTTCTGTCTTTAAACTCTGACATTTGCCAAATGCTGGCGATTTGCACTTATTGGAAAAATAATGTTCTAGGGTGCAAAAGGTAACAAACCCCATTAAGCACAGTCTGGTTCTTTATAAATAAATATATGGACTCCCTGTTGGGGAAATGCACAGAGCTAAATCAGTTTCCATTTATGGAACATCTATAATGTGTGAAGCCCAGAATTAGATATAGGGTGAACAAGTACCCAGTCTAATAATGCTGCAGGATTACTTCTCTGAATGTTTAAAGCAGGAAGAGCCTGAAACTTGGGGATTGTGAAAGGGTAAGTAAGGTAGCTGAGCCTATATTAGAAGCGATGAAGCAGGCACTGTTGCCATCTGACTCTTTACTTCTGTGCCCCTTGCTGGCATGTGGTTGCCCCAGAATGTTGCTCACATGTTCTCCTGTTTGAACTTCTCAGCTATCCCCAGACATTGGTCCAGGCAGGTTTTCAAGTGCATAGGGTAGAGGAGGCTCAAAGAGGTCAGAGAAATGGTATTTTGTGGCCACTTCTTGAAACATGCACCTTTTTTTTTTCAGAACCCATCCTGACTGTCTCTCAAAACCTGGGGAGCCACCCTAGGGGTCATGGAGAGAGAAAAATGTAGCCAAAAACTCATAAAGAAGTAATGTTTTCCCATCACTGCTGTCTGGTTGGCAACCTTTGTCATCTTGGGAGGGGACTCAGAGACCTACAGGCAGACTGGCATTGTTGTCCCAAATAAACCACAGGGCAGGTTTTCCCTGTGATGCCGAGACAGCTAGCCTGGGTCTGCAAGTACATATTTCTCACTATAAAGCAAACAAGCCGACTGGCAGAGCACTGTAGGGAAAATGACATCACTGCAGAATTTTAGGGCTAATCATTTAGCTGGATTAGCCCCAAAGTGCTGTGTCTAAAATCAGCATCCCTGCCTCTTTATGTACTCCAGATGAAACACATTAGCAGAAATATGGCAAGGGACACTCACAATACTCGGTTCTACACTCTCAGCAGTTTTTGCAAATCTGCAATTAGTCTAAAGGGCCTGGGTAAATTAGGCCTCTTGATAAATGAAGCACCTAGACAGGCCTCAGATTTATTGGATCCCGCTGTCCCGCTGTCCATAGCCCTTGTCAGCTCCTCAAAGTGTGGGACTGTGTAAGGGGGGAAGGAAAGGGAACCCAGGGAGGCCTGGAATTTCTTTCCCCCACCCTCCAATCTTTGAAAAGACCATATTCCAGGCTTCCAGCTTTTTTGGCCTGGAAAGTTTCTGCTGGGAACCTAATAGGTGAAGCAGAAAGTCTCTGCTGGGAAGCCCAGGTTGTGTGGTGATGGTAAGGAAAGCAATGTCTGAGGGAGACAGGGTTTTGTGGTAGAAAAGGGGGTGCATTTGTCTATTCCCGCTGGGTCACCTGGCCTCCTCCCAGTTCTGGAAATTGGTCATGCATACCCACAGATACCATTGTCTGTCTCCTCAGGGTCTTTCTCTTTGGATTCCCATTTATTACCCATTTCCTCTTCAAATGCGACTTTTTATGTGCTTCATGCAGTGGAAGATATGGGGGTTTCGACAAATGGAGAGCTTGAGTAGATTCCAGAAAAGTGACATTCCAGAAATTTGAGGAAGCCTTAGGAGGCAGAAGATGGTCAGTGGCAGTGGAAAAGGAAAAGGGGACCTCTGCGAAGGACATGGTGTGGATTCATGATTCTTATGTCTCCTGATTATGGGAAGTAGTAGTTCGCAACCATATTGGGGTGACACCTGCTAACTTTAGTGCCAGAGCTGCCGCTGCTGTGGGTGCTGAAGTCAGCTGAACCAGGCCAGCGGCAGATGTTTTTAGGGGGTGGTGAGTGTTATTTTTGTCATCTCTCTTATTTAATTATTTTTGCAATATCATCTTTTCTGATTTTGAGAGTAATGCATGTTTTAGGGTAATAGGCCCAAAATCTGAATTCTTTCTTTCTTTTTTAACTTTTAAAGTAATAAAATAGTAGATGTCCTGGTAGATCATCTAAAATGAAAGTCCCAGGGATCTGTCCATCAGTTTATCTGCCTTTCCATCCTTCAACCTTATGTTGTCTGTCTCTGCTCTCAGGACCCAGTAGTCAACTTTGGGGACCTTTAAAGAGATTATGTCAATGCAATTTCTAGCAGCCTAAGAGTCCTGAGGACAGGCTGGTAGAGTCAAAAGCACCCTAAGTAGGCTCTTTCTGACTCCCTGTTTCCAGAAACAGCTGGAGGTGTGTTGCTTGCAGTTGGCTGTTATTCAGTCTCTGGGTCGCAGATCAGTAGGGCGATTCTCCTGTCAGCCCACATTGATTTTCCTGCAGATTATATTACTTCCAATCACAAAAGAAATTGTGCTCCTCTCTTGGAGTGTCAGGGCAAAATGAATAGCAAACATTTCCCTGCAGGCAGCTCAGCTAGCCAGCCCAAGGACGCTGCCTGGGCCGGCCTCCACAGTATCCTTGTCTCCTCCCCAAACCTTTCTTCTCTGACTCATTGAAGACGGTTCCAGACTGAGGTGGGGCCTACCGTGGAACTCAGATTTAACTTGCTGCCCAACGATGCCTCAGTAAAAGACTTCTGCCTCTTAAGTCCTCCTAAGTGATGGAATTAAGTGGGTTTAAATGGGGCAAGTGCTGGCGATGCAGGCTATGTTCAGAATTTAGACTGTGCTTTCCCATCTATTAAAAAAAAAGAGAGAGACATTGAATAGCATCAAAGAGATGGAGCAATTTTCATTCCTTAAAAACATTGCTTTGAGTGAAAATAGGGGCCCCTGGTGACTGGCTCGTGTGTGTGTGTGTGTGCGCGTGTGTGCGTGCGCGAGGTCGCACATACGTCTGTATATGGTCTTCTCCAACTATGATTCCTTGTTGCCAAGTCCACTTTCTGGAACCCCACTGTGTAAGGGAAAGCCTCGCTCATGTGGGCAGCTTTGGCAGAGAGTCCTGGCAAGGAGCATGAGCAGAGGCATCAGCACTTTTCCAGTGACAAACTAGCAGCAGAAGTGCAGGCGCCGATCTCCAAAGTAATCTCTGTGAGGGATGTGAAGCCTGCATGTGGCCTGCTCACTGGCTCCCTAGGCTAGACAAGCACAAGACACAGACCCCTAGATGAATGAGAGAGAGAGTCTGCTCTCTTGAGGGGCACTGAGGTGACCACATCAATCTTTGCCCAATTATGCAGGATTCTGTGCATCCCATGTAAGTGCAATGAAATAATAATAGCAAAAATTGTAGTTGGATACTTAACCAATATTTATTGAGCAACTAGTGTGCCAGAAGTGGGTAAGTGCTCCATCTATCATCTGTGGAGCCTTCCATTTGTCATGTCACTTTCATACTCACAGCACAGAGGATTGGGCCTATTATAGTGATCAGAAACTGGCCTTAATGAATATCTGTGACTTTCCTGGACTCAGACTTTGATTCTATTGTCTCCAAGTAGGATGAAGTCCTAATCCATAGATCTGTGAATAGCAGTACCTTTGTTGAAAATAGGACCTTTGCCAATGATCAAGCTAAGAGGAAGTCATTAGGGTGGACCCTCACAAATATTACTGGTCTCTTTCTTAAAAAAAGGACATGTGGCTCAGAAAGCCACAGGGAGAAGAAACTCATCTATCTACAAGCCACAGAACAGCAATGGTTGTAAGCAATAACTAGCCCTCAGAAGATGGAGAGTTGTGGACAAATTTTCCCTCAATTGCCATCAGGATGAATCTTGCTAACTCCTGGTTTTGAACTTTTCTCTCTCAGAACAATGAGTGTTCTGTGTGTCCTTTCCAGGACAGTCTGTGATCCTTTGGAAGTGCAGCCCCAGGCTATACACATTGTGGGACACACCAAAATCAGTGAAAAGGCAGTGTGTACCTAGCCCTTCATTGTTAGCCGGGGTTGGTTGCTGTATACTGCCTTTTCCACAAGGAAGTACATGTCATTCAGACTTGCTCAAGTAGGCACCGAATTGGCATATTGTGATGGTTGCAAGACAGAGGCCAAAGGAAGAACTTATGAAATCATGACTTATCATTAATTAAGCACGCTTTGGGAAAAATTTGGCTCTACACTCAATGGAACTCAAGGGCTAACTCATAGCTCTGTATTTAGGGATCACTCCTAGTTGTGCTTGGGGAATCATATTTAGTGCCAGGGAATCTACTGAGGTCTGCTATATGCAAGGCAAGCACCCAAACCCCTACGCTATCTCTTTGGGATATATCTTATATCTTATACTTTGAGAACAGTATAAGTATTGGCTATATTGATAATATGTGGAAAACTTTAACTGTTTACGCCCTTGATTTATTTTCTAGAAACCAATCACATAAAATAGCGATAACCAGAGATGCACATTTATGTTAAGCTATTTATCAAGAAACTACAACCTTTGTAACATGTAATAATTCCTTCAAGCCCCAAAATGTGTGAAATGACATAGTCCTTCAGTTTTTAAAGTGAAATTAATCCAGCTGAAGCTGATATGAGCTATGGGTGATTAGAAAAGCTAGTGAATTTTCCCCTCAACTTGGGTTGGAGAGAACTACAGAGAGCTTGCCACTATGGCTGGGGGTGCCAGATCCACAGGCAACCTCCTTACAGCTTTCTTGGAGGTTACCCAGTATCCACACCTCAGTTGGAACCATAGTAATTCACAGCTTAAAGTTCAACCCCTATTTCTCTTGCCAGCCTTGGAGAACCATTTGCTAGGGAGAAGCCAGCCTTCCTTTGTATTTTTCAGCACCTGTAGCTCACGGCCCCATCTATCTCCTTGAACAGGGCAGTCTACAGGTGGTGAGGCTTCCACCTTTGAGATTCAGAGGACCTATAATCTCTCCAAAAAGTCTTTATTTTCTGTCTAGATGCAGAGAAAACCCTTTGGAAGTTCCCTCTTTCTCTCTCTTTAACTCAGCAAACTTCTTGAGAGAGATGTTTTCTATTTCTTTCATGTGACCACAAGAGCCAAAGAGACATAGAAAACAAAGTAATAGTATAACACTGGATTTTTTTTAAACAACCAATCTCTAACCTCTATGATGACAATACATAAATGCCCAATAATGCAGGCTGGTGACATTGATTTTAAGTCATGTACACACCCGATTGCACATTAAAAGATCCCTTAACAATGCAAAGAGAAAATGTAATGTAAATGAAAAAGCAAAGCATGTTGTCAGTTTTTCATTGCTGTGCAGCAAATGACTACAAACTTATACAGATAAAACAATATCCATTTATTATCTTTTGATTCTGTAGATGAGAAGTCCCAGAAGACTTGACTGATATTTCTTCTCAGGGTCTCATAAGACTAAAAAAGGTGCATTACCCAGGCTGTGATATCACCCTAGCTGGTCTTGGAGCTCATGCAAGTAGTTGGCAGAATCTGATTTTGTGAGGTTGTAGGACAAAAAGATCCCATTTCTTTGTTGGATATTATCGAGAGTTGATCTTAAGTTCAGTGGTTTTCAGCATCATGTTCAACATGGTTTCCACTGTGTTAAATGCCATACGAAGAGGATTTTATTTTTGTTTCAAATTCCTCTCATGCTTCAAATCTCTGTCTCCAGGATAAACCCTGAAACATTCATGTTTCACCTGAGTAGGCCAGACCCACCTGGGATACTATCTTCTTAAGTCTATTATGACAAAAACCTAATCATGAGACTGATATCCCATTACATTCATTCATTACATTAAGCTTCTTTCTGCCCTCAAGAGGGGAGGAGATTGGGGGACAGTCTGTGCTGAATTCTAACACAGATGTCAATAGTATATAGAGCAGTAGCTCAGCCATGGAACATTTATGTGCTTAAAAAAACCATTATTGTAATATAAGCCTTAAAACTAAGTAGATCTTTCTTCAGGGTGAAATTATTAAAGCTTTAATTTCCTCCTCTATACTTTTATATCATTTCTTCTTTAGTGTGTGTATGGGTAAGGAGGTTTTAACAGGGACGAAACCAAGTCTTATGCATGCTAGACAGGTACTCTACTCAGCTATCTCTCAACCCCATACTCTACAGGTATTTTATAAATATATATGTTTTGTATGTAAAGAAAAAATCCCAACACTATTTAGCTATAGAAGCTTCAATTGTACCTAGAGCAAGAGTAGTATTATATAATGACTAGGCATTTGGTCAATGGCATTATCATGTTACTCTAGTGTTTTGTTCATTTATGTTTCATTCATTTACTAGCCAAGAGATGAAAGTGCAGGCTGATTGCATTTTCACTGCAGGAACTCATGTTGATGTAGTCCCTCTGTCCAGAATGTTCCACAAATGGTGCATACTTTTCAGCAAAAAGATTCCAGAAAGCATGTGGTGTTTCTGTTTATAATTACTCCTGGGGAAAAATATTACAAGCAAGTTACTCAAAATGGTTGAGAAATACTTTGCAATTTCTGTTTTCCCATCATTTCTCTCATGGTTTGATAATTTTCAGGTTTTAAATTTTCCCATTGTCTTTGTTAGCAGAAAATACCAGCTTCTCATAAATAACCAAAATGAGGCAACAGAACTCTTGGCTCCCATTCACTTTTCAGCCTGACATGTCAGAAGGAGCCCGTTGCCAAAACTCTCTCTTGAAACAGAAGTGTGGCCCTGGGAGACCCAGCAACACAAATGAACCAGAAATCCTTATGGTGGGAAACCCCTCCACTAACATTAGAAAGAGCAATTGCTTGAAGAGCGTAATCTCAATATGTGACAAAGTCACCAGGGACATGTCAACTGGCCATCTCAGGGCATACAAAACTGGTACCTAATCCAGGGCTCAGATGAGAAAGAAATATAGAGTGGAACCACTAGGGTAGTACAGTAAAATCAGTCAAAATTTCCTTGAATGAAAGAGGTTTTTTTCACCTCCTTTTCCTCTGCTATGCCACGCCACTGCTCGAAGACTGCCCTGGATCCCACCTCACTCAGTTAATGAATATCTTTACTTAGGGTGAGGGTTTTGATATGGATGATCCCCGGGGCAATTGCATTTTAATAAGGATACACAGAGGTTGGGAAAAAACTTGAAATCAGAAAGGAGAGTTTGCTATTAGCAGAAGAGCCAGCGAGGAGGTTATTTTTGCTCAAATGGTCCTCACTGATGTCCCCAAAGTCATCTCCTCCCAAATAGACTGCAGTTGCAGAAAGCATTTTATTCAGTTTTAACCTGCTGGGTGCAGGAACAGGTTTCCAGGACTTCAGTGCAGACAGCCTTAAATTGGGCCAACAGTTAATATATAAGATGCTTTTGGAAGATTTCCTGAACCTGAGGGAAGAATCTTTCTTTTCAGGGGTATGTTCACGTGAAGCAGCAAATTTGTGTTTTAATTTGTTTAAAGATACCCTTATTTTTTAACCCATACAAGCTTACAAAAGTGTGTGGTATAAGAAATAATTAGGAAATCATGAAACTGCTCCCCAACTAAAAAGACAATATCCACTCCAATCCATTGTGAGTTCTCTTTGTCTCATTGGTCTTTTCCTCCTGCTCTCTCTTTATGTGGCAAGTAACCACCCTCTCAATGTTGCTTGTTTAATTTTTAAATACAAATAGGAATAAAGGGTGTATATTTTTATCATCGTCTTAGCAAATACACCCCTTATTCCTAGTTTTTTTTTTATCATCATCTTAGCATCTATCCTTTGTGTGTTCATCATTTAAGTCTAGCAAGCACCATCAAAATGCATCTTTTGTGAGTTGGTGTTTTCATTCAATATTATGGTTCATGACTCATGTGACCCCTTCTAGAACACTTTTGTCTGATCTGCAAAGAGAGTGAAAGAGCCTTAGTTTTCAAATTGATTTTAAGTGTACTTCCACCTACCATTTAAGGTGGCAACATTCTCAAAAAGGGAGAAGGATGTAGTGGAGCTGAAGATGACTCAGCGACTGGGCAAAAGACAGTAACAATAACAAACATTTTTTGGGTAAACTAAATCCTGCTTCCAAAGCTCCCAATATTCTCCTATTGTACATTATTTCTTCATCTGCAGAAGCAACTTTTTTGTAAAATAAAAGAGTGGAATGAACTTTAGGTTCCCCTTACATAATAAATAATATCTGCTGTTGGGTACTGCTGAGGAAGTAGTGGGAAATGAAAGATTCAGATTCCAGTGGTGTCAGAGAGAAAAGGAATAGATGAGATAGAGTTGTGTTCTCAATTACAAAGCCTAGTAAGTACTATGCTGGAACACATGGGGCCATATACACGATTCTGGATAGTTTCACTTTGATAGAATGATAATCTGAAGAGCATGAGTATTTAAGCATCAGATGACCCAGTCACACATCTGGTAGAGGGGAATTCCAGAATAAGGACTACTATGCAAAAACCCAAGTTAGAGTCAGAAAGTCCTGTTAAGGGACCCGAGAAGGTGCTGTGAAGTCTGTGAAGGGAAATAGGGCCTGAAGGGAGCTCTGACACCTCAGAGGAAGGTTCTGCAGGCTAAAACAAGACTTTCTGAATGTTGGCCTGCATGTAAAATTAACTTAACCAAGTTTACGGTTTTTTTTTTAAAGATTACTGTAACTATGTGAAGCAAAATGGAGGTGATGATGTGGGTGAGGGAGATGGCTGCTGGCTCTTTAGAGAAGACAGGGGCTGAGTCATGGGACAGAGCTTAGAGATGACAGGATAGTTAGGTGGGTGGAGGGGGCAGGACCCATTGTAGACTTATCTCCATGAAGGTTTGGTGCCAGGAAAGGGACTTTGCTACAGTGCTTTTTAATAGAAAACATTATCAGTGATAGGGAGCAAGAGAGGAATAATTAGATCCAAGAAAAGAAAGTCCAGAGAAGATCATGCTGACTAGTGAGATTATAAAGACAACTAAGGAAGTTGTAGTCCTTGTAAACGCAGCCTAGATCACTTCTATGCCTGTCTCCTTCCTTTTCTCCTTCCTGCTTCCCTTTTCCCCTTTTCTTTCTTCTCTTCTTTTTCTTCCTCCCACACTCTCCCTCTTCCTTTCACCGTCTCTTTTTCCTTCCTTCTGCCTTCGTATTTTCTAACCGTTTGTACCTGCAGATAAAAGCCGCAGACAAGAAGACCTTCTCCAGCCTTCTAGAAGAAACAGACTTATGTGTATTCTCGGTCCACACCCCCTGCACAAACGGGGTTCTGCACCAGCTCCCACCAGCTCTCCTCCCGTCTTTCCCACCGAGAAGTGTCTGAACTGTTCTGTCAGACCCCAACCTTGGCTTAGACGCTCACATATCTCCCTAACAATATACTGCCCATTTAAAGCACTGTAAAACATGACCAAATGGGGAATATTGGTGGCTGTTTAGTATGCTTTAAAATTCTTTAATTTGCTGTACCACAATAACTTGCACTTTAATAAAAGCAATCTCTCGTCTTAATAGCCGCACAATAAAGAGTTATTTATATGAGGCAGTGTGCAGGCCCGAGCCTTCCAGGTGTGTCCCAGATTTTTAAGCACTCAGAGAGATCTGCGGGGATGGCAGGGCCGCCACAGCCCCCACAGCCCCCCACCCGCCTCCTAAGCGCTGCCATTTTGCGGTGTCACAGCTCCAGGCTGCAGCCGCCCCGGGCTCCTGGGCCTGCACAGCACGCTCGGCGCTGATTTATTTCGGTATTACGTTTAATTGTTTCCTTCTTGTTGAAGCCTTCACATGCGATGCTTGTAAATCTAACCCGAATCCTCCATATGGCGCGCTGGTTTTCCATTTTCAAATGCATTCGCCCTGGAATAATGACTGTGGTATAACTCAATTTGAGTTCTGCTGCTGGGGACTTTATTACATAATGCTTTCTAATTGACCCTCATAGTTTAATAAGACAGAACATTTCACCAGAACATTGACAAAAGTTATTAATTTTCACTTCAGCAGAGACCCATGTCCCAATTAAATCCCCTGAGAATGCCTGACTGACTGACTGACCTCATTATGGCTAATGCTTATTAGTCCTGTGGAGAGGATAGCATCGCACACTGTTAAAATGCCTAAATGAGCACATACAACCGTCCAACGTGATTACAATTTACATACATGACTAATTTTACTCTGCTAAACGGGGTCTGGTGCAACGAATGGGGTGCATGGCTGTCATACCAGGAGCTCAGTCATTGAGGACTTAGAAAGGTCGTAAAAATGCCCAGCCATCCTGCAAATGGCACCCAGTTAAATTCAAGCAGCCTTTCTAGGAAGCTGTCAAGTGTGTGGGCGGCTTTAAATAGGGGAGATTGACGGGGCCCCATTCCTTCTTTAATAAGGAAGAAACAAGTCTTCCTCATTTGATTTTGTGTATTTTGTGGTGTTTTTTTTTTTGTTTGTAGCCAGCTTAAAAAAATAAAAGACAAGAAAAACGAAAATCGACTCGCAGCAGTAGCAAACAATTACTTCAGCCTGCCTGCTGGGGTAACCCCTGAAGTGGACTTTTCCTCCCTGAGTCGAGTTCTGTTTGCACACTTTCCCTGAACTTTCCTTTAGCAGGGTTTCAGAGAGTCACCGCGTCTGTCTTTTTCTTCAGCTTTGGTGCAAGGACATCACAGAAGCCACTTGTCTCATCAGCGATGGACCACCTACTCCAACTCAGCCCTTTTGTCGGAGAATCAGCAGGAGGGTCAACTGGATGAAAAAGGGGTGTTTGCTCATGCTGGTAAAATTGAAGGCTTGGAGTGGCAGGAAAATAAAGAAACCTTAGCGTGTGTCGCAGTCTCCAGATTGTTCTCTGACCTTTCTTTTCCTGGTCCTGGAAACAGTGTTTATCTTGCAGACAGTCCGACCGTGGCTCAGGGTCTGTTTCTCCTGTGTATTGTACGCCTTCCCCCTAGGCCGTATGATTTGACACATGACAACAATCTAACAGCGGAGATCAAACTTCTTCTGAGACTCTCTGCAATGTGACGAGTAATGTGTATTGACACAGCAAAGTACGCTCTCGAAATCTGAGTGGCTGGGCGGGCACGAGCCCTTTTGCTCAGTTAGAGATAGCTAAAATCACAGGCTTTGGTTGCCCACAAAGATAAAGCCAAAATTTAAATAATGATAACCAGCTGGAAGCTGCAATTCATCGAATTCTTTTTTTCCCCCCTTTTCTTTTCTTTTTGATACTGTCATATCAAAAGCAGGAATTTGGTGGGAAAATCAATCAAAGAAATGAAACTAAAGCTCTTCAGAGAATATTTGAATGCACTACCTAGTTCACTCCAGCCTCCTACCTGCAAATGCTTGCTGAGTACTTTGCATGAAGTACTGCCAAAAAAAAAAAAAAAAAAAAAAAAAAAAAAAAAAAGACAGAGTCCAGAAGAAAATGCTCTCAAAACTGAAATGCCAATGTGCAGGGTGATCAATTCTGCTAGTGGCAAAGGGCTTACAGGAGCCCAAAGAAGGAGGAGAGCTGGTCTAAGAAGATTTCCCAGAAAAGTGCAGCTCAAGTGATGAGTAGAAAACATTTAAACAATTCAGGGGAAATGAATCTACTCCAGCTAGACAAAACTTCATTTCTTTGTCTCCATAATTACTTCAACAGGTAGGCACTTAGTCCTACTATGTGCTGAGTGCTGTTCCTGAGAGGTGTCTGCTTCTGAGATTAAAAGGCAAAGCACATACTACAATGCTCGTAGTAGTATTTTACAACCACTGGTAAAACCCAACAGAGAGTCCTTAAGACCTCTCTGTAAAGAGAGCAGCCGTGGGAACTTTGTTCCTAGATGTCTTCAGAGAGGAAAATAAAGCCTTCTTCTGTGTCTGTTGAGAAGATTCTGAATTGAGTTTCCTGAAACAACTGATAAGTAAATTACTGAAATTGAGAGAGATGGGAGAATGTCCCTCCTGCCTCTCCAGGAGGTAGCTATACTGCTTGAAGGAACAAACTATGAAACAATAGCAAAATAAGATTAACTATAGCTTTGTTGAGAGCAGGATATAGAAGAATGTGGGCCCCTGAGACTGGGATTTTTCTTGTAACTCAGTGAACCTGTGGATCCTCCAGGAAACAAGCTCCATGGTGTAATGTCTCTCTGATTGGGTACCTTATCCCCTAGTGTAGAGCCAACAGGTGATAAAGGGACTCAGATGGAAGGCCTATTCCTACAGAAAAACTTAAGGGAGAAACTTGAATCAAAAACTTCTCTTGGTTCAAGTTTCTCCCTGAAGTTTTTCTGTAGGAATATGACTTCCATCAAAAACTTCTCTTGGGGGGCCCGGGAGATAGCATGGAGGTAAGGCATTTGCCTTTTATGCAAAAGGTCATCGGTTCGAATCCCAGTGCCCCATATGGTCCCC
>PVKC010029163.1:0-15219 GCA_004027635.1 Crocidura indochinensis
AAAAAAAAAAAAAAAAAAAAAAAAAACAAATACACTGAAAACATGAATCTAGGCTGAAAACATCAACCTTTTTGTTTGTTTGTTTGTTTGTTTAGGGGGGCCACACCCAGTGATGCTCAGAGGTTACTCATGGCTATGCACTCAGAAATTGCTCCTGGCTTAAGGGACCATATGGGATGACGGGATCAGAGTGCTGTTAATCCTAGGTCAGCATTGTGCAAGGCAAATGCCCTACCGCTTCGCCACCATTCCGTCCCCTAAAACCACCAACCTTTAAGGTGCCTGCCAAGGTGGCAGCCAGGTAACAGGGAGATGGTTGGGGATTAGGGGATAATGGAACATGGGACCATTGGTGATGTGAATTTACACTGATGGTGCAGTTTTTTTTGTTTGTTTGTTGTTTTTTTTTTGGGGGGGGTCACACCCGGCAGTGCTCAGGGGTTACTCCTGGCTCCATGCTCAGAAATTGCTCCTGGCAGGCACGGAGGACCATATGGGGCACCGGGATTCGAACCGATGACCTTTTGCATGAAAGGCAAACACCTTACCTCCAGGTTATCTACTGGGCCCCAATGCAGTTGGTTTTAAAATATTAATATACCTAAATTTCAGCTATCAATAGCTTTGGAAACCAATATTCTTTAATTAAATAAAAAATTAAAATAAATAAACTTTGCTCATATTTTTTGGTATTAAAAAAGAAACAACGGGGGCCCGGGAGATAGCATGGAGGTAAGGCGTTTGCCTTTCATGCAAAAGGTCATCGGTTCGAATCGCGGTGCCCCATATGGTCCCCCATGCCTGCCAGGAGCAATTTCTGAGCATGGAGCCAGGAGTAACCCCTGAGCACTGCCGGGTGTGACCCAAAAACCACACACAAAAAAATAAATAAAATAAAGAAACAACGAAAAGCACTTAAGTATGAGAATAATATGACTATTTTGTATTTTAGATAGACTATAGGTCTTTTTGCTAGGGTATCAAAGTTAATTATTATTGATTTTGTTTGTTTGGCACTCAGGGATTATTCAAGGCGCTGTGCTCAGAAATTGCTCCTGGCAGGTTCAAGGGACCATATGAGATGCCGAGATTTGTTGACCACATGCAAGGCAAATGCCTTACTATTGAGCTATTGCTCCAGCCCCTAATTATTGTTGATCTTTGCATTAATTTAGGACCTTTGCTTCTTCTCTAAGAATTCTGATTCAGGGGTAAGAAAGATAGTATAGATGTTCTGGTACTTGTCTTATAGGTTGCTGTTTTCCATTCAATTCCAGCATCACGTAATGTCTTCTGAGCATTTTCAGGAGTCAACCCTGTCAAATATACAGGATTGAGCCCTGAATACTACCAGATGTGACCTCCCCCCCAATGAACAAAAATAATTCTGATTTAGAGCCAGAGCGATGGTTCAATGGGTTGAATGATGGTAAACCACAACTTAGCTTGTGGGAGTCTAGGTTTGGTCCCGATATAATGTAATTCCCTAAGAGTAACTGAGAGCCACCTCACACTCAGACCTTCCTCTACATCCTAAGAATAGAGCCAGGTGTAGTCTTTAAGCACTTACAGGTGTTATTCAAATCCAAGAGAGAAAACGGGAAAAAAAATAGAAATTCTGATTCATGGGAGAACATATATTTATTTATGTGTTCTTCAAATAGTCTCTATTAATCAATCTAATTATAAGAACATCTCATTTATAACATCAGGTGTAAAGTCAGGGGAATAAAATTATTTTTAATTGGGGAAAACCAGAAATCTGAGGTCTCTGGTTTTAGCTAAAAAAAAAAAAATCATACATTCAATTTCTAAATAATTATTTTCAATTAGGGAAAGCCAGAACTCTGATATCTCAGGTTTTAACTCAAAAACATTTGTACATTCAATTGTAAAAACAGAAAATGAAAAACCAAGGAAATGTATGTGAGGATATGAATTCTAGGAAAATAAAGGAACACCTTTTCAAAGACTCACAAAAATTAGAAGTGACCTTTCCTGCTTCACTGCCCTTCTACCAGAGTTGAAAGGCGAACATCACACCAGCTCTACCACCTATATAGACAGCTTGATTTTGCAGGAATTAACTCTGAACTTACAGCATATTGTTTTTCAACTTAATTCAAGGCACCTGGTAACAGTAGATTCTGAGAATGAGAAGCTGATTTAATCACCGACCGCTTCAGTGTTTAATAAATATAATATCTATGTATAAATATAGGTATTTATATTCAGAGTTGCAATTTCTGGATGAAGACTTCTCTTTGGTTCCCACCCACACTGATCTGCCCTCTTTCTGAACCCATATAGTACCAGGTATCTTGGCATTTGTTTTCTAATGATTAAATATGATATTTTAAAAGAACATAATTTATTAGTTTTTTACTAAATTCTTGGAATAAATTATGTCCCAGGTTCATAAGCATATAATGTGTGTGGTTTCATTTATTTTTAATGGCATCTCTATGAAATTAGAACTACTCCCAATTTATTGTTGAATTCTATAAAATCCACAATAACTGCTCCAATATTATTAAATGTGTTCATTCACAAGCCAATATTTGTTTGCTAGTTGCAATACAATTCCAAAATGTAAGACCTTGGTGTTTATTTTTTATTTACTTCTAACACCTCTAAGTAGCTTTTATGGTCATGATTGTTCTGAGGAGCAAAGATAAGTAAGTGGTCTGAAGTCACACACATAATAGGCATGAGTTTATCATCCAGGTATATTATGCTAAATCCATTAACTAAATGATTTACTTCTTCATAATCTGGTTTGTCATATAATTCCAAATAATTCAAATTTGGAATCCTTAATATACATCCCCACAATGTCCATTCGTATGACCCATCCACATTACTCCTTTTTTCATAATGGAGTTAATTGCAAATTTAATTTCCTTTGAAATTTAGAAGAACTTAACAATGATTTTATGCTGCGATTGGAATTCTGTCTGTAAGTGAGCAGGCTAACTTGTGATATTATTGTTCAGCTGAGCAAGAAACACAACTTGGTTACATTAGCTAAAATGAAAATCAGAAAAAGTCAAAGCACTATGAATTTTTTGGGGGGGGTTTTTTGGGGGGGGGCCACACCCGGTGACGCTCAGGGGTTACTCCTGGCTATTCGCTCAGAAGTTGCTCCTGGCAGGCACGGGGGACCATATGGGGAACCGGGGGATCGAACCGCGGTTCGTCCTAGGTTAGCGCAGGCACTTTATCTCCAGCGCCACCACCCGGCCCCCAGCACTATGAATTTTTAACCTATTAGTTTATTCAAATAGTAGAGATAATAAAAGCTGGTATTTATTATTGGTTTAACATTTGATATGTGCCAGGCTCTCTCTTGCCTGCATTTAAAATATACATTAATCTAGTATTTATCCAAGCATTCTTATATGGTGGAAGTTTTTAGTATTTCTAATTTACATATGAGGAAAAATCCAAGAAAAGGAACGAGTTGTATAATCACACAGAAAGTGACAAAAACATAAAGGTATCTAGTTTGGCTTCCTTATTTTTTGGATGTGGGGGTCCATACCCGGAAACATTCAGGGGTTACTCCTGGCTCTACGCTCAGAAATGGTTCCTGGCTGGCTTGGGGGACCATATGGGATGTCAGGTTTCAAACCATCGTCCTTCTGCATCTAAGGCAAATGCCTTATCGCTGTGCTATCTCTCAGTTTCCCTAGTTTGGTTTCTTAGAATAGGAAGGTATCTCAGCATTTTGCTATTCCAAGTGTTGCTGCACATAGGTCAATAGCATTGGCTTCCATTGCTAGTACTGCTAGTCAAAAAATCAGGTTTCATTCCAGGTCTTCTAAACCAGCATCTGTATTTTCTTTCTATTTTTAAAACTTTATTTTAGGACCATGGTTTGCAATACTATTCCTGGGGGGCAGGGGGGTGGAGTTTAACGCCTAAGACACACCATTGCCCCAGCATACTTTACCAGTGTCCATTTCCCTCTACCATTGCCCCAGTGATCCTCACTTCTATCCTTTATCCTCCCTCTCATCAAATGATAAATATGCCCTTTTTAGTTTGAGAAGTCCTGTCATATAGCAACTCACATAATTATCAGTACTCACTATTTGAATGTTTCAGAGATGACTACTTCAACTCAGTTATCCTATTCCTTTGTACAATTGCTTTCATTTGATTTTTTTAATTTCTCCAGAATTGTTTTCTCATGAATTCTATCTTTAAGTCCTTAATGTTTTATTTTAAAACTATATATTAGGTTAATTCATTTTAATATCCAGTTGAGCATAGCTATCATTATATTTATGAAATTGTTATTCATTTTATATTCCATTTTATTGATGTGTTGTAATTTATAATACTGTCAACGATAGTTTTATGCATATATGAAACCCACCACATTCCCACCACAGTGCTAGTTTCTCTCCTTCAGTATACCAAATACCCTTCTTCTCTCCCATCCCATGCCCTAGGTTAGTTCATTTCTATAAATTCCCCACTTCAATTGTTGTAGATAAATTGTTGTTCCTTACTGTGTATCTATAGATATAGACACATATAAAAGAAATAAATCTATGTCTGCCACTCGCCTGGCTGAATTCACTCAGCATGAACCCTCATTTCTTTATGTACTCACCTGTTCTTGGATACTTGGGTTGTTTCCAGGCTTCAATTGTGATAGATTATAATAAGTAAACATAGAACTGAAAATGTCTTTGCAAAATAGTGTTTTTGAATTCTAAGGGTAGATATTGAGAAGTTGAATTGCTGACTCATATGAAAAATCAATTCTTAATTTTTTGATAAATTGACACTTATCAAATATTGATGACCAAAAAGATTAAACCAGGTGACATTTTCACGATCAGTGAATGATAGCTCCTTTAACCCCTAATCCACATCAACATTTTAGTTCTTTTTGTTGTGTGTTAATCTCACTGATGTGATGTAAAATCTCACTTTGATTTGAATTTTTCCAATTACTAATTTATGCAGAGCATTTTTCATTTACCTTATGCTTAATTATTTGTATGTTCTACTAGATAAAGTGACAGAATGATCTTTGGGTTTATTTCTTCTCAGTCTGGGTTGGAGCTGATTGAGATATTTTCTTGTCCAGTTTTACAAATATTTTCTATATTTTGTGTATTAACCCCTTGTCATGATGTTCATGGTGAACAAATTATCTCTCCTCACCCCAGTCTGTGGACTGTTCTTTGACTCTAGTCATCATTTCTTTCAAAGTGTTTGTTGTTTATTAAATTGATGTAAATTCACTTCTTTTTGCTTCTTTTTGTGGATCATGATATATATCTTTAAAGATGCCTCTGGAAGTCAACATCATGAAGGATTCTGCTTAAGTTTTCCACAATAAAATGTATGGATTGTAGTCTGATATGGAAGTTTTTATTTTATTTGGGGTTTAATATCGTGTATCTGTTTTCTTTTTTATCCTCCCCTCTTTTTTTTTGGGGGGGGGAGGGCAGGCACACCCAGCAGCGCTCAGGAGTTACACTTGGTTCTGCACTCAGAAACTTCTGGCAGTCTCAGTGGACTCTGTAGAATTCCATGGATCAAACATAAGTCGGCCTTATGCAAAGGCAAACATCCTATCCGCTCCAGCCCCCACACTTTCTGCATCTTATTTAAGGAGTTATCTGTTCATATTTTCTGCCTAGTTTTATTAATCTTCTAGATGTGTCTTTAGTACTTAGCACACTAAGCTCAAAACGTATCACTAGAAAACAATGCCTAATTCCTAAAATTATGCCTAAAACAATGTCTAATTTCTTTAATGTTTTCAAAAGCTATTTAATTAGACATATAAGTATAAGAGCCCATGATTTGATCTATATAAATTTATATAATCCAAAAAATTTATATAATCTATACAATCCATATTTTTCCAATATGAAGGGAAAACTCCAAAGAATTAATTAAAAATGAAAATCTCCACATTATATACAATAATATCTAAATCACCAGATCTATGTTATTCATTCCTAAAAAGAATTCCATAATGATTAAGAATTCCACATGATTAAGATATTTAATTTTAAATTCAATATCTTTAAACAGAATACACTTTGAATATCTAGCTTGTGTTCAGTGGGAGTCAGAGAGATAGTAACGTGGGTAAGATGTTTGCCTGGAATACAGTGATGGCATTTCAATCTCCAGCAGTCCATTTGGTCTCCCAAGTCCAACAAGATATTCCTGAGTCCAGAGCCAGGAGTAACTTCTGAGCACCACTGAGTGTGGCCTCAAAATAAAAACAAGACTAAAGTGGCAATTTATCATCCATTGGGGAAGAGCTTGTGCTGGATCAATCCAGGGAGGTGGTGGTAGTAGTCTTAAGTGCAATGGGGGTGGGAGGAATCATTCTCACTTGAAGAAGTTGGATTTCATGATGATATTAAGCAAAATTTTCTGAGAAATGTTACATATTCCAAAGAACTTACACATGCTGATCTAGATCCCTCACAGAATTATTCAATTTATCATATAAACTTAATGTTTATTGTCATTGTCACTCACCTTTACCAAAAACAAATCAAATAGAAAAATGAATTCAATAGCAAGGAAAGACTCCAATTTTTAGGGTTCCAAGAACCACTGACATTCTCCATATCTCATGACATTCCTTATGCATGTACAGTATCATTGTCAGTAGCTATGTCTTGTAATACAAATAAGATATAAATGTAAAATGGGAGGTTGAAAATCTTATGTATTATCTCTGTACCCATAATTTTCTATTTCCTTTCTAAGACATTTCTCTAGATAAGAAACTTTATGAAAGAGCTTTACTGTATATATGAATAGTCAAAGTGTATAAACCAGACTAAATTTATTGCATATCTTTCCAGATTTAACTGGGTTGAGAAATGGGTCAACCACTTATAAATACTAGTATGTATTTTAGTGATACCTGAATCTAGAGGTTATACTTATGCAACTACTGCTTTACACCAATTTAGTAAAATTCTTGATTGAACTAAAACATAAAACCTCTCATTTGGAAATGTGTCCGAAAAATGAGCGTATGCTGGAACTCTAAATTTGTTCAGGTGTTATCAATTTATTTAATGTTGGGGAATACAACAAAATGCATATGTGAAAAGTTATGGTTTAATTGAAAAGCATATAGCATAACTTAACTAGACCCTGCTGCATCTTACTAAAAGTAGTGGCATGTGGCAAGTTTTTTTTTTAAATCTAATTACAAAGAGAACTATAGTAAAGTTCAGCCAATGCCTCCAAGCCAACATTTATTCTTTTCAATATATATTTGATCATTATAAAACCTAGCACTGTATAAAGCTGATATAGACAAATTAAACTCAAAATATGCATATACACAACAGACACACATCTCCAGAGCCTCCTTACAAATCAGCAGTCACTTGATTTAGAAATTCTTCTGAGTATATATAATCTAGTTCATGTGTCTTTTGGCTTTCATTCAGAATTTTTTACCCTCAGTCTAGGATAGATAAATACGATTTTCACCTGGCAGAAATAATCCTTTATTCATCTTTCAAAGTCTAGATCAAAATGTAAACTTTCTGATATTGAGAGATGGCCTAACTGTTACCAAGTTAGTAGACATATTAAATAAGAAACACTCATCCTAGTAAGCTGTTATGACATATGCTAGTGAATTTTCATGAGTGAATGTATATTTCGTCATGCCTATTTCCTGAAGCTTCTCAGTTAGTGGCACATTAGCTGAGTATGAGAATTTAGAATTACCTGACAACTTTTCTCCAGATCAAAATACATGTGGATTAGACAATCTTCTAAGAACTCACGAATATAAAGCTTTATATCTCAAATTGGGCTTTGTTATTTGTTTCCGGAATGGTTTACTGATCCAAATATTTTCTGGCTCTAATTTTCAAAAAATCTAAAGTAAATCAACTATTTTAGGCACTAAATGCTCAAACCAGACTGTGGGCCTTTATGGGCCCTAAAGGCAAAAAAGCTTGACAGCTGACTTTTATGTTTCTCCTAAAATAATTTTTAGGTGCAACGAGAACTGTTAGTATATTTGGTTTGTCTTTATCTCAATGTTAAACACTTTATGTTCACTTTAGTAGTTGTCTGGCATTTCTTTCACTTTTCTTAGATATAGCTTTGAAATTCAACATTTATCAAATATGCTAAAGGTTTGTGTCAGTAAGAACATCTACCAATTTTGATAGTTGTGATTAATTTAAAAATGGTAATTCTAACCCTGTATTTTCAAAAGTATTTACTAACATTCCTTGCCTTGATTAAATAATATATAACTTAATATTTTTTAGTTTGGTTAATAACAGTTAAGTTTAAATGTCAAATAATTATTGACTCTCGCATTAAAACTAAATTTAATTACTAGAATTTTAGATATAGATGTAAATACATAATGATAATATGTATACATGTAATTATATAACAAACCAGGCAATACATGTAGCACTTTCTCTGCCATAGATGAGGAAAATTAGACTTAAATTCACCATAGAAATGTTGAAATATTGGAATTGGATTTAAACATGGAGATTAGGTAAGGAATATTAACCATAATTTTGTTTTAATTTATTTTCAATCCATTTGGCTTAAGGAAAAGAAAGCATATTCATTCAGTTCTTAAATTTCTACTCATAGTGATATAAATATTATTACAATATTTTTTCTATAAAAAGAGACCTGGTCATTTTGTGAATGATATTTTTATGAAAAATTTTGTACCTGAATTGCTAAAAAATGTGGTTGCTACATTAGATGATGATTATTTGGAAAAATAAACATATAAACATATCTATATATCACATAAAATGGTGTTAATTTGGAAAAATTATATATATCTTTCTTTAAAATACTTCAGATAAATCATGACCAATTCTAAACTGCTTCTCAAAAAAACAGGTTTAATGTTCTATAAAAGGCCTTAATACCAATGTGAAAAAATAAAATTGATTTAGCAATTTCATTTCTGTCAATTTTATTTATAAATTTATTTTAAAATCAAACAACAAAACATATATTTTTCAAATATATTACAAACAAGCATAATTAGCATTCAGGGATCACTCTTAATAGGCTTGGGTGACCATATGGGATTCTGAGGATTGAATTAGGGTCAGCTACATGCAAGGTAACCATCTATTCACTGTTATATTGTTTAGGCCTCTTACCTTAATTTGAAGCTAAACTCTGAAAAACACAACAACAACAACAACAAAAACTAACAATACAGGCTATACCAACCAATTTTAGAGATCATAGTTTAATAAATTTATTAGGAGGCATTAATGAAGTAGTACAGGAGGGAGGGCTCTTGTCTTTCATTAAACAGATCGTATGGGGCACTATATATAATCCCTATACACTTGCAAAAAGTGATACTAGACTAGAGTATAGAGCGAGGAATAAGTCCTGAGTACCACCTGCTGCATCCTCTCCAAAAAAAAAATAGAGGAATACACATTGCTAACATAATGGAATAAAAAGTTAAAAATTATTTATATTAAAGAATTTAAGGGGCCGGAGAGATAGCACAGTGAAGAGGTGGGGCATTTGCTTTGCACACACCAAATCCAGAATGAACAGTGGTTCAAATCCAGGATCCCATATGGCCCCCGAGGCTGCCAGAGAGATTGTTGAGCACAGAACTAGGAGTAAACCTTGAGCACCGCCAGGTGTGACCTTACCCACCCAAATTAAAGAATTTAATATTTAAATTAAAGAATTTAAAATAGAATTTCATTAACCAATAAGAAAACTATGTTTTATTCAATATTGTTAAAACTAGATAGCATTTTTTGATAATCGGTAGCATAGTAATTACAATGGGGCATATATTTGTTTGTTTGTTTTGGGGGGACAGGGTTATTCCTGGCTATGCGCTCAGAAATCACTCCTGACTTGGGGGATCATATGGGATGTGAGGGCACCTAGACTTGCACCACTACTTCAGCCTCTATTTAATTGTTTTAAAAATCTCAAATAGGGGCCAGCGAGGTGGTGTAAGAGATAAGGTGTCTGCCTTGCAAGCGCTAGCCAAGGAAGGACCACAGTTTGATCCCCCAGCGTCCCATATGGTCCTCCCAAGCCAGGGGCAATTTCTGAGCGCTTAGCCAGGAGTAACCCCTAAGCATCAAATGGGTGTGGCCCAAAACAAACAAACAAACAAAAAAACTCATTGATAGGGGCTGGAGAGATAGCATGGAGGTAAGGCATTGCCTTTCATGCTTCTAGAAGGTCATTGGTTCGAGCATCCTATATGGTTTCCTGAGTCTGCCAGGAGTGATTTCTGAGCATAGAGCCAGGAGTAACCCATGAGCAATGCCGCTTGTGATCCAAAAAAACAAATAAAACAAAGCAAAAAAAAATCTCATTGATAAACTGACAAAAATTAAATGCTTTTTGGGGGGAGAAAAGGTGAGTGGGGCTCTTAAGCAGTGTCCAGCAAATTAGGTGTTCCTCCAGTGAGTGTTGGCTGATAGGACATTCTGTTTAGCACACGGTTGCTCAGCCTTGTAGTAGAGGTGATACCATGTCCACCCAAACGGTGCTGGAGGCTCCAAGGCCATCCATTCCTGGCATTGTCCAGGGCCCTTTCCGTCTGTGTCTTGGGATTCTTGGGAACCCATTTGATGGGCAATTGTATATCTATCTATGTATCAATACTTGAAGGGAATGAAAGAACTCTTAATGTAATCTATTCTATGACTATCACCAGCTTTGCACTGATTCAGGAACTACAGTAAGATTCTACAAAAAACATTCTAAGAAAGGAGAACGGCTGCCTCAATTAACACATATATATCTCACTCCTCATTGTCAGTGAACCATTCTTTTACCTGTTTCTTATCCTGTCATTTTCATACACACACACACACACACACACACACACACACACACACACACGAATATAAAGATTTTTAATCTTTGATGAATAGAAAATACTTAGTTTGCAACTTGCACATTTTCATTTCATGTATAATGTAATCTTTCTGAATCATCAGTGTTTCTTCACTTTTTGTAAATACCTGATACGTTTTTTTTAATGCCATTAATTTAAGAAACAACTCATTGATGTTTACGATAGTTTTTTCTCAAAAAGAAAGAAAGAAAGAAATGTAACTGTTTAAAGCAATATCTTGTCAAAGCTCTGAGAAATATTGCATTATCATTCAGAAAAAAGTTATTATAAAAGGTGTTATGAAAATCCTGGAGGCATATCATAATTAAGCTACTAAAGACATTGTTGATAAGATATAATAGTTTTCCTTATAAAGAATCTTACAAGCAAATTTACTGCGATGTGACAGGCAGTGTTAAGAGACTATCTCATCTAAAGTGAATATGAAATTATAATCATTATAATGATCAAATTACAGTAATTAGTACATAGAGCAGAGAATTTATCTGTGCCAATTCCACATACTAAAATAGTTTAGGCAATAGTTATCTTATCAGTCACAATCCTTCCTACAGAAGAAATAATGACAACTTTATGAAATTCTATTTTCAACTTTATGGCACAGAACTTGTTAAATGTTATTTTTATTTTTAAAATGATGGTAGCAGAGATAGAATTGTGACATAAAGTATTATAAAGGAATCACTTACTCATTTTGGCACATCAACTATTAATTTTCTCAACCCACTCTACCAAAAGGATTAACCTGATTATTCACAGGAAAAAGAATATTCAATAGATTTTTTTCCAAAATTTAAAAAATATCTTTTGTCCAAAGGTTCTCTAACAAATCAAAGTATTATGTGTTATTATTACTGTCTAGATGATATTATTGCTATCTAGATTTTTTAAATAAATTATCACACAGTAAAATCCTTTGCGGGCCAGAGTGATAGCAGTAGGGCATTCGCCTTCCATTTGGCCACCCAAGTTGGATCTGGGTTCAATCCCCAGCATCCTATATGGTCTCCCAAACCTTCCAGAAGTGATTTCTGATTGCAGAGCCAGGAATAAACCCTAAGTGCTGCCAGGTAAGGCTCAAAATCCCTCCAAAATTAAATTAAATTAAAAAATTTAAATCCTTTATACACCGTTGTTCAGAACCAGTGTTCATAAAAAAAATTATCCTAAAAGATTATTGATGAGATATTATGGAGCTAATGATTATATTGCATGTTCCTTGACTATTGATATTGAAATATAGTAAGAGATAACCTTTCTGAAAAATATCTGAAATTGTGAAGGAAATATGTCCAAATGAGTCCTTCCCTTAATTATCTACTACCAAGATCACCATTGCCCTATATTTTTGTTTTTGTTTTTTTTTTTGGGGGGGGGGGTCACACCTGGCAGTGCTCAGGGGTTACTCCTGGCTCCATGTTCAGAAATTGCTCCTGGCAGGCACGGGGGACTATATTTTCATATGGCTTTTGCACACATGTATACTATTTTCAACAGTGATTACTCTTACTTAGGAAGTTGAATTTTCTATCCTTCCAAGTTTGCTGCAACAAATTCTAATTTTTGAAACATAAGGTAACATAGTCTATTCTATATTTCCAGTTGATACAATGTTAATACTCTTTGAGACTTTCCCAAATACTCAGTTTTGCCTAATTAAATAATGAAAGACTTATATCCAGGAGCTGTGCTTCCAGAGATATATTTGGCAATTATCAAAGTCCATCAGTGAATCATAGGCCAGAAGAGAATGGTTTGCTAGTTCCTCAGTTTGGTAGCTCTCCAGAGAAAGCATTTTTGTAAGTAGTTGGCTCTCCAGTTCAGAGAAGGGCAGAATGGGAATTCTGATGTTTCCAGAACTCTATGGGGAAAAAATGATGAAATCTACATACATCAAAGTGGAAACATATATTCTTTATTTTAAATAATATGTTTACAGACAAAATGGAGATGCCATATTGAACCCTTTTTTGTTAAATATTTAGTACTAAAATCATTTTAAAGTGTTAGCTACCATATTTTTTGGAATTGCATGGTAGCTGTGATCAAATCCTATATAATTTTCTGGAATACAGTGTACTGAATCAAATGATTTAAAATAATAAACAACACAAGATATCAAGATGGAAAGGACAGTCTCTAGGGCAACTTAAGCTCAGCTGAAATCTTGACTATGCCATTTGCTATGTAATTTTGGACCACTTACTTTATGTCTTCCAGCTTCTTCCTCATTTGTAGAATGAGGCTAATGAGACTCCCTTAGGGAGGTTTGTGTAAGGATTATTATGTGAGGTAATTACCAAGTCTGACAGACAGTACGTACTTAATTTTTTGTTTTCTATTTTTGTTTCTCTACTAATTTTCATGGACACAGGAACCATTAGGAGTGTACATTTGTTTCTGGTTTGTATGTTAAAATTTTATATATGATAGCAAGTAACTTTATTAAATTTTTTTCTCCAGTCATAATCAGTCACATCACTCCTAGCAGCTTTCTATGTATCTTTTATTTTTATAACACAAAGAATGTCTGGGAAAACAAATTCCAGAGTTATCAGTTGGACACAGAATTTACCACTTCCCTATCATTAATGTTTTCAACATTGTAAGACAGACATATTTTTAATTTCATTTAACAATATTTTCTCCTTTTTCATCAATATATCATTGATCAAATACCACATCATTTTTCTCCTTATATTTTGTGCAACAACTTTCCAATTAGAATGGAGCCCACCTCATTTCTAAGAGAGTAGGAGAATATTTGTTTAATATATGAGATATTCAGTTGATAAGCAATAGGAAATTGTCTAGATTAAAAAGCATGTGGACTTAGAATCCAACATGGTTCTGATAAGGAATTAGACTGAAATTCTTGTTACGAAAATTTTAACATTAATATTTTCATAAACAGTGATACATAAGACTGTTTTCAACTCTGTACAGGAAGTTAGCTACTATGGAAAACATTAGAAACATACAAAAGAATCAGATTAATTTAAAACTACAAAAGTACGGGGTGGGGAAAAAAAAAACTACAAAAGTACATAGGGAATTTTATGAGCAGAGGTCTAATCTACTGAGTGTTAGATGATTCCATAAAAGAGACTAAAATCCCTTAGGTAGGTCAGACAAAACCTCATGCATTGTGAACAATTGCCAAAAAACAACCTAAAATTAAATGTTTACTGCTTAAAATATAATTTTATCAAACAGATTGGCACATAATAAAAGGATATTTATATATAAATATAAATATTTATATATAAATATAAATATTTATATATAAATATAAATATATGAGGAAAATGTATAGTAAAGTGAGTTCTTTGTGTTCCTTCCTGTATAGTTCAATCTCTTTCCCCTGCTTTTTGTCCCCCACACTATTTGCTCATTAGATTTTCTTTTGTTTTTAAAATTGTCTTTATTGTTGTTGTCGCGAATTATCAATTATCTGAAAACTTCTGTAGAAATATTTTAAAATCTCTGCCTGCTGTTGGTTGGGTGCTTCTGTTGAAATAACTCCAAATCCACCATAGTTAGCAACCATCAGACACTGCAGTTTTAATTGGGGGAAATATTACTTTTGTGTGGGTGCTGGAATGTAGACAATACCTGACGTCTAGAAATAGAAAATAAACAGAGGTAACAGAACAAGCTTATCTTGGCAGAATGTGTAGAAACACAGACAAATGTCCAGTCTGATGACATAAGGAGTGAAATTCATCACATTTAAACAGTGACCAAATGCAAATAAAAGCTGGTATATAGGAAGCGATACAGCAAAAGATGAGGGCTAAAAGAGAGCCTAACTCAGGAATACTCAGCAGTGTAGACATGTTTCCTTATGAATTAGTCACTCATCAAGCAGCTCTACTTAAGAAAACCAAAGCTGGCCTCCCAATTCTTACCACAGGCTGTGTTCTTCACACGGACTGTATAGAAAGAGGAGGTACAGTAAACACACCCTATATACACCTCAACGCAGACCCTTGCCTGGTCTGTATTGGAAATTGGGGACAAAAAAAAAAAAAAAAGAAAGAAAAGAAAACCAAAGCTTACATTATAATTTGATTGCATTTATACTATACTAGAATTAGTTATAAACTGTTCAGTGGATAGGCAAACTTTTCTTTTCAACTATTTTTTTTTTGTCCCCATTTTCCAATACAGACCAGGCAAGGGTCTGGGTTGAGGTGTATATAGGATGCATTTACTGTACCTCATCTTTCTATACAGTCCGTGTGAAGAACACAGCCTGTGGTAAGAATTGGGAGGCCTTATTTTTTCTTTTCTTT
>PVKC010029164.1:0-15197 GCA_004027635.1 Crocidura indochinensis
CTCCATGCTATCTCCCGGGCTCCTCTTAGAACATTTTTAATCGATTCAAAGACACATGTCATAATAGAATTCATGTATGGCAATATATTTTCATGTTCTGTCCTGTTACTATTTAACACTGTGAGGTGAATATATTCTAATGCTTATAAAGTAGATTAAGAACTTTAGAATGGTTGTCTGATATTTTATTATTTAATAATAAATGCATAAATTTATTTTCCTTGTATTTTTCACATTTCTACTTCTTTCTCTTTATTTTCTCTCTCTTTCTCTCTCTCTGCCCTCCTATTGTTTTTTTTATTTGCATGTGATCTACACATTGTTTTTTATTTGCATATGGACTACTCATCGGTGCTTGGGCCTATTTCTGGATCAGTATTTGGTGTTTGCTCTTGTTGGTGGTCAGGGGTCATGCAGTGCTGGAGGTCAAACCTTGCCTTTGCATGCACTCAGCTTATTGAACTTTCTCTCTAGCCCCTTTCGACTTCATTTTTAATTGGAAAAATAAATTTTACCTTTGATGAGAGTTTTTAGAAGTATCCATTGAACCCTTTGGGGGAAAGATTTTGCCCCAAGACACATACTTGAATATGGGAGGAGATACACTCATTTGTCCCAGCTGGTGGGAAGAATCTGTTATTGTCATAAAGCTGGAAAAGGATAAGGTTGCAGTAAGCATCCCCTAGTGCCTAGGACAGTCCCCCACAACAGAGGATTTTCTGGCCCAATTGCCAATAATGCTGAGGTTGAGAAACTTTCTATCCAGGACAGTGTGAAGGTTAATATTTAACATCCACTTAACATTCAAATTAGCATTCCACCATAAAAGTACAGAACTTTGCCCTGGAATTCAGCTTTAGAAGATATTCAAATTCGAGTTACTGGAATGCCTGAGATTTCACTTTCAAATTTTAAGTTTGATTTAGAACACTTAAAATTAGAATTAGGGGGGGCCCAGGAGATAGCATGGAGGTAAGGCGTTTGCCTTTCATGCAAAAGGTCATCGGTTCGAATCCCGGTGCCCCATATGGTCCCCTGTGCCTGCCAGGAGCAACTTCTGAGCATGGAGCCAGGAGTAACCCCTGAGCACAGCCGGGTGTGACCCAAAAACCAAAAAAAAAAAAAATTAGAATTAGGGAAGGTTAATCTAGAAATTTCAGTATTTAACAAATTATATTTCAGAGCCCTGGAGTTTAACTCCCTTGGGGCATGTATGGTACATCCAAGGTTGGAGTGCCTGTCCTTGCTGTTACTGTGACTCAGTAGAAAACACCTTCAAAGGCATACAAGTGAGTGAGCTATGAAGAAAATGGCTTCTAAATTCCAAAGGTGGTTTGATGACACTTTATTAAATTTATTATTGGAAATCTCTTTTCCTTGTCTTCCTTTGAATGGAACTATTACTAGTCTCCAACTTTAGCAATATGTGAGCTTGTGGGGGAATTCCACAGCTAGTAAGCAAAGTTGGGGCTGGCCTGTGGCTCAGTGATAACACTATTTATATTTTGCATATATGAAACCCCAATCCCCCCAACCCCCTAAAAGTAAGCAAAGTAATTAAAACCACCCCCCTTCTCTTCTGTTGAGAAATGTACACTTCTCTTTTATCCCAGTTTCTAATCGTTGGGACTTTACCCGGCCTTCACAGAGACAATTGGTGTAGAGACAACTTGTTATGAAACAGCTCCATGGATGAGCCATTGGTTCAGTGCAGAACAAAGGGCGTTTGCTACTCCTTTTTGTTCTCCCACATTCTTTCTGGGGTTTATTGTGAATGGGAAAAGAGCATCGCTTGGAAATGTTTGGAATTGTGTTGTAGACATTTAAGAGATTAAACAGAGAGCCTTCCCAAGGAGGTACTGGGTATGAGATAAACCTGAACGGAATTTCAGAATCACTTTCTGAGCTGTAACAATGGAAATGAGATTTTTAGTTAGCACATACTCTGAATTCAGAGCGGGCCAGCATGGACTAAGGTCAGCACTTGACACCTTGGGATCTATGTGTATCTCTGTCCTGAGATGGGTCGTTCTGGTATGTGACTCTTTGGACAACTTCACTTCTACAGTATTTTCTGGGGTTCATTTGTGGTATTCGGGAAGAGATCAGCACAGCCTTGCCTGCATCAAAGCATCTTCCAGGAGGAAGACATCTCCCCTTCTCATTTCCTTTCCCCAGAGTTGACTGAAGACTAGAAGCATCTCTGGGCTCTAATCGGCTACATCAGCGAATGGCACAAACTGTATCATCTGGGAGGCCTGGGGAAGGGGGGCGAAGGGGGCCAGGGAAGACAGAGCCCCGGGACTGGAAGACAATTTAAAATAAGCAATCATGGACTGAAAGAGAATATGTTGGCTATAAAATAAGTACAGGAATAAAAGAGATGGATAGGAAGTCAATTCTCAGGTCTATCTCTTCTAGGTGATGAGCAGTCTTTTATTTTTCTGTTCTTAGCCACCAACCAAATGCTCATTTTCTTTTGTAATTTTCCATTAAAACATTGATTCCACTGCTGAAATTGATGCAGCCGATGCTTTCAAGATTTGCAAGGCCCTGATAAAGACAGGTAAAGGGCTGCACAACTTCAAACACAAATGAACCTAGATATGCAGGTGGCAGCACAGAACACACTACCTTTACACACACATACACACACACAGCACACACAAGTATTTGCACCCGAGACTGTTGGGAACTTGGATGGTGTAGCAAATGGGATTAGTTCATATTTAACTAAATCTAATATTTAAATGGATTAAATAGGCATAAGGATATATGGTGTAGGTGATAAGAAGAGTGATGGGAAGAGAACTGACCTTTAAAAATGGACAAGCATTACAGTGATGAAAAGAGCAGGAACATGGTACATACTCATTTAAATCCTAATTATTATTGATTAGCTCTATGACTTCAGCAAATTAAATTCTTTGTTTAAATAATTCCATACACAAAAATATCTACTCTACCTATTTCTGTGTTTACTGTGTCATTGGTAAGATAGCTTGTATGATAAATATCTTGTCTCTGTAGAGCATGAGTTCTCAATAAATAGTGATCAACAACAACAAAAAAATGGACAAGCATACTTTCTGCTGCAGAAATTCTCAAAAATAATACCCCCCAATTCAAACCCCCAGGTCAAATTTTGAGATATTAGTCTAGTCAACTGTACCCCATTGACTAAACAAATACTTAGGCAACACCTATCGGCGCCAGATGCCCAGGGAATCTATTGTCCCCCTTGAGAGCCAGAATCTAAGCTAGGCATGGGATGAGGGATGGGGATAAGAGCACTTTACAGATAGTTGCAACATGATCACCTCTCTACTCCAACCAATTAGTTTTGGTGGTTAGCAATTTGTTTCATTTATTCATTTATTTTTGCCTCAATTCTTCCTTTTGCTGTTACTGTGATTGCCAAGGGTTACTACTTGGTGGTATAACTCCCTAAGGATCATACACTGTTAGTTGTGGTGCACACAGTGGTGCTTGCTAGATGGCGACTCTCTTCACTGTGATGCTGCAGACATCACATAGCAGACATACTCTGCTATGGCTCTAGGACAGCAGAAGTTTCAGGTCCATGCTTTATGTATGTGAGTGGCACTGGGAATCAAACCCATGACCTCATGCTTGCAGTCAGGCAATTTTGCCCTGACGCCCAACACTAATTTTTCTTTTCTAAGTTAATATAGTAGAAATAGCACCCAAGATGTCTTCCAAACAGTTCCATTTGTACAACTGGGCCTCTCAGTGAACCGGAGTTGCAGATAATCCTGGTTGTGGATGATAATTTTTTTCTCTTGCTTTCCCTTTTTTGTTGTTGTGAATAATAAGGGTCAGACACTTTGTTGTGGAACCAGGAATCTCAAATGGAAAAACTCTAGGGAGCACACAGTGGGGTGTTTTGAAAAATTAGTGTCGGGGGCCGGGCGGTGGCGCTGGAGATAAGGTGCCTGCGCTAACCTAGGACGGACCACGGTTCGATCCCCCGGTTCCCCATATGGTCTCCTGTGTCTGCCAGGAGCGACTTCTGAGCGAATAGCCAGGAGTAAACCCTGAGCGTCACCGGGTGTGGCCCAAAAACCAAAAACCAAAAAAAAAAAAAGTAAGAAAAATTAGTGTCAACCTCAGTTTCTCTAGGCAGACAACTACCACCAAGCCACCCCCAAATACATGTTTTAGCTCACCTGTGGATAAGGGGAATGTAAATTGTATTCTTTGCCCAAATGAAGATAGCTTCCTTACCGCTTAAGTTCATAGGATTGCACTGCAGTTCTAGAACATTACTGCAGTTCTTGAACAATTTTGTCTGACATTCAGGGAAAAAGACCCTGAAAGGATGAGGGTTCCAATAAAACCACCCATTACTGACTAATTACAAGAACTGGGAAAATTAGAGTAACAGAGAAAACTAGCAGAGTGGCATGTTTTCTGGTTTCTTTCTTTTTTTTTTTTTCCAGCACACTTCCTGGAGACCTAGGAATTAAGCAGGCTTGGTATTTAGCTGTAAGAGAAGTGTGTGAACAGTGAGATGTCCTAATCCAGGAAGGGGAGATGGAAGGCAAAGCCACTGGGCTTAAGCAAGTAAAGTACATAGCAAAACATAACAGAGTTCAGTGTATGTGAATGACATTCTTATCCATTGTCCTGGTTTATTCCCTGTGTTTTTTGTCTTTTTTTTTTTTTTTTTGGTGTGTGTGGGGGGGGGGGGGTGGCTGCACAGGAGAAAAAATTCAAGGACTTTCCCTGAATCTGCACTGAGGGGCCATGCTTGGTGGTGCTAGGAGACCATATGCCAAAATTTGGCTGGTGTGTGGCTACAGACACATGCTAGGTAAGTACCTTAATTTCAGTAGCCAGTACTTAACCTTAATCACTCCAGGCCCCCCTGCCTGTTTTGTTAAGGAAATGCAGTGCCTCCAAATCTCTACTTCAAAAATGTCAATAGTCACTTCTCTAAAAGATTTCTCACTTCATATTTATTCATTTAAATTTTGATCTAAAAAATGTACACAAATGGACTACATGATGAACAAAGAATGACACTTTTATTCCCAAGTTGAGTATCTATTTAAGATAGAAAATAAATGAGATTTATATATGATACAAGTAAAGCAGCTTTGCCTGTGTACTGTCTACATGACAGTGATTGAAGCTATGTCCATGAAATCTGGAAGTATAGATATTATTCATTGTTTTTAAGATTGAAGATACTCTTGACCACATTATTTATATTTTCTATGTCTCCAGACTTTATGAACATCCTGTAGCGCATAAACATAATAAGCAAGATAAATTGCTCACTATTTTGGAGGAATTCCTAATATTTGTCTGTTTTGGTTTTTAAAAAACATATTTTGTGATGGAATCTTTGTGTTTATAAATAATACACCCTTACCCAGAATTTGCAAAAAAAGAAATCATTTTGGCTTTCTTACTTCAAATTGGGTTCATAACCTACAATCAAGTTATGGCAAATTATAGCTTGAAGGATTATTGAATTATTTTTTTTGGAAGTAGTTCACTATGGTCAAGACTGAGCAATCTCTTTTTCATTTTTCCAAGGTTGTCTCTATTATACAACCCTCTGGAGTTCTAATTTTTCTTAGGCAAACTTTAACTGTCCAATATGAAAAATTATATCCATATTTTTCTTTTAGTCTCATTCTTTGGGTATATGCTGAAAAGAAAAATTAATTTAAATTGAACCAAAATGTAGAACCTAAAAACAAAGGAATAGAACATGTCCTACCCTTTACCAAAGTGATCTGTGAATTATCTGTAGGTATTAATTAAGTCAATAGGAAATAGGAGACTACTTCCTGGTTTTCCATGCCCGGAGGATTCTACAGCAACAGGGTTCTAGCCTGAGCGAACATCTGCCTGGTCAATAAATGGCTGGTGTTGGCCTGGTTGGTTAATTGTGCATAATTGGTATTATGGAGCAGGGAATGACTCGCCCTGCTCTATACAAAGGAAATCACATTTGTGCTGATTCATGTAATCACTTATTTTTACTGGCCAGCAAAAAAGCATAAACTTACACCTCAAAAATGTCCAAGATGGTAGAAATTATCAGCCCAGGAATAAGTGAGTGTAAGACAAGAGGCAACTGGGGATGACAAGACGGGACTGGGAGGTGGTAGGAGGAGTGAGGAATTTAGTGACTAAGAAATGATTCTCATCGAAGTTCTGCATTCTGAAATATGACAGTGTCTAAAGCCTGCATTTGTGAATTGTCATGTCTGTCACAATCACCCAAATGACTTCAGAAAGCCTTCGTGGAATTTGAGAGTCAGGAAGAGGCCAGAGAAGAGCATTGTGTGTGTAGAGTACTGGGGTGTTAGGGCTGTAAGTGAGAAGGGTATTGGATGGATACATGGTGTCGGAGGTTATGGAAAGCAGACCTCATAAGGCAAATTCCTCAAAAGATAGGTTAAGGCTGGAATGCCAACCTCAGCAAGTGGGGAAGTTCTGGAACCAAGGAGAAGATGCTGCCACCCACATTACATGCAAAGTCTCTTGAGTAACTGGTAACTGGAGAACTCTACTGAAGTTTGCCTTCCCCAGCAGGGTATTGACATGGAGCATGTGGTCACCTCTTTTTCTAGAAAGTGTGAGAAGCACTAAGGTTAGAGAAGCTGGAGTGATTATGTTTGCCAAGGCCGCAGGCAGGGTCTCTCCATCTCTCATCATTTTGAGTAGGTCAGTTCTGTAGTGTGAAACTGTGTTCACTTTTCCCCTCTCTCAAAATGTCAATAGTCTTCAAACTTTGTCAAATATCTCTTGACAGTCAAGGCAGAGGTAGAAATTTGGCAAGAGATTTGGAGGTGAAGGGAGGGGGTGGATTGAAAACCACTTTTCAAGATCCTCTAATAAGGCAAAATGTCTATCCCCAATATTTGGGTTATCTGGGCAAAGAAGTTATACACTCTTTGATGTGTGTGCATGCATGTGTGCATTGTGTGTTTGTGTGTGCATGGCATTTGTTGAGGTGCTAGGGAGCTTATCCATGTAGGCAGGTGAGTTGACTAAATGCTGTTCTTATTTGCTCACCTCTTTGAGACTGTTGGGGTTTGACCAGCTCTTCTTGATGTGAGAATAAATTCCAGAGCAGAGTAGAACAGAGCCCACAATTTGTGTCAGAGAACAAAGTGGTGCCTAACTCAGGGAGTCACATAAACCTCTGAAGTTCACATAGGAGCCTGTAGCCCCAGCAGCATAAAGCACCCCCAGATTTTCCATTCATGGTCCACCTACCACAATATAGGCTCTGCTGGCTACAGAGGAGAAAGTTAGCTGCAGCATCAGCCCTGGGGCTGGTATTCCAAAAGCCAAGGAAGTTTGGAATGTGTGATTGGGAGAATTTCAGAGCAGTGGGTTCTCTGGGTCACACAGTCCCAGCAGTTATGAGGTCCAGCTTCTGGACTTCTATCTCTACTATACGCCCCACTTAGTGGCAGGAGGACTTAGCAATTCCCTTCACTTTTTGCTTTTATTTTGGTTGGGAAATGATCCGAGCACAGTACTCAGGGCCACTGCCTGCAGTACTTAGGATAGCACTGGGTGTCTCATGCATTCCATGTGCTCTACCCTATGACCTATCCCTCCTTCCTGCCTTCATTGTTTTTACTAAATTTGTCCAGTAAGATAGCTTTCCTTTCTCATGCCCCCCCCCAAACTGTTAGTAAACTTCAGCGTCCCATAAACCTGGATCTATTACCAATTTGTAGCTTTCTGCACATTACAGAATCTGATCTTATTTTAAAAATCTATCAGGGAAGGAGAAAAACGGGTCCGATTTTAATTCACTGACAGCACTGGGCTGGAAGAATCAGCATCCATGATCAAAGCTGAAAGGAATGAGAAAACAGTGTAGTGCAGCCAGTAGGCGGCTCGTTGGGTGTGGGGTTCAGAGGTGGGGTCCTCTCTGGAAGAGTCTCTCTTCTGTCTGTCTCTCTGTCTGTCTCTCTGTCTCTCTCTCTGTCTGTCTCTCTGTCTGTCTGTCTCTCTGTCTCTTTGTCTGTCTCTCTGTCTCTGTCTCTGTCTCTCTCTCTCTCTCTCTCTCTCTCTCTCACACACACACACACACACACACACACACACACACACACACACGATGAAAAGGGCTCGTGCCCCAGGGGCCGGGGAGGGCGGCTGCGCCCCGGGATGAGCCTAGGCCCAGCAGCTGGCCCCAGCCCGCTGCTTAGAAGCAGGCCCGGTGGCTGTGGGCGGGAGGCCAAGCCGGCTCGGGGCCTGCCGCCTGCCCCCCGGCATTCTTCGGGCCATTGTGCGCGAGTATTGATCAGGCCGGGAAGCAATAGGGCGGCGGCAGCTGAAGCCGCGGGGTGGGCATAGCATCGATCCGGCCCCTCCCGGGTTATTTATAGGATGCTCCAGCCTGGCGAGTAACCAACCGGGGCCGGCTTGTTTAACGAGGGTTCAGGGCGCTCTTCGCTAGCTGGTTAACTTTAAGTATTGGAAATGGAATTGATGCGCGCATAATAATATTATGATTCATACAAACCACTTCTCCGCCAACTCGATAGATTTCATTACCTCCTTTCTAGCAAATGTATTGATTTCTGTTTTGCGGTTTTATAACACAATTTCAAGGCTGTTGTGGGCTTAATGAGCCGTGTTCTTATGATGTTTAAAAAGATTTGAAGCTATTGTGGAAATAAATATTATGGATCACCCCCTCCCGAGGACACCCCCGCCCTCGCTCGCGGCCTGGCCCAGCCTTCCCTCCTCGCCGCCCCCCTCGGCGGCCGGGCGGAGCTGCTGCAAGAAAGCCGGGGGGCTGCAGGCGCGGCGGCCCTTTGTGGCCGGATCAAAGGACCCCAGCGCCACAAAGGCCGCCCCACTCGGCCGCGCGGCCACACACAGCCGCACCTGCAGAGCGGCCGAATGTCATTGTCATCTGCGCGGGGCGAGCGCGCGGGGACGCACCTCGGAGACGGCGCAGATGACGCTAATAACGTTGGATGGGAATTGATGGGGAAAGGAGGCGCGCGGTGCCCAGGGCTCTTTATTAGCTGCCCCGACTCTCCAGGCTGCGCCCGCGCCTGCACCTGTGCGCCCCCTTCCTCTTAGCCTTTATGGAAGTTGACAGATTTTATTAACTTTAAGGAAGAACTTTCCAGCGTGCCCAGGGCCGCAGTTTATTTTGTATTCATGCGAAACGGAAACCGAAAAAGCCATGTTTACATATTTACCGGCCCCACTGACCTCCCTCTGGGGCTCCCTAAGTCACGATCCAGATTAATTTTGTCATAAAATTGACTAGCGAGCTCAGGGATCTTGGGAGTTTGGGGGTTGTCGTTGCATGTGTGAATTTTTTTTTCCCAGTGGGAGAGAACTATATTCAATTATCTAATATCTCAGAGGAACCCCCCAAAGATTTCAAATGGAGCAGAAATTGGAATTCTTTTTAGAAGCTTTGCTTTGCTCTTGGGGAAGAGTGCATTTATTTGCAAGCAGGTCCCTGCTAAGTAAGGTGAGGCTTCCGGAAATCTGTTGCATGAAGGAGAAACAAAAGGTCCTCCCCAGCCAGTAGCTTTCCAATTTGGTGAGAGGGATCCATCACAGGTTTGGGGGCGAGGGGGACCCACCGGGGTGCTGTTCTGACGCTGCTTGGATGTGAGTTAAAAGCGCAACAAACACATTTGGAAGACTGAGAATTCTGTTTTCTCAGGAGAGGATATGTTTGGTGGTGGAAATACTAGAACGCAAGGTTTTTAAATGTCTTTTCTGAACGCTCACCCTTAGAATAAAACTGAGGACAAAGTAGGAAGAGTTCATCTGTATTCCTTCCTAGTTGTTCATGATGCTCCGGGTATTTTTAGGCGTGAGGCCTCATAACAAATGGAGGTTCAGACTATGAAAATTCATGTTGTATTAATGACCAAGTGTTGAAAATTCAGCCACGGAGTCAGCTGGGTATATGCTTATTAGCTTAAAAGCATAAAGCTCTCTGGAGCTTCCTTTTGTGTGCCAAATAAACTTCAAATGAACCAAGGATCATTTTGCAGGAAACTCTTAAGTTGAGCGATAATAGAAAGTAGTTAGTAGAATATTACACTTTTCATTTGGGCAAACAGATGGGATGCCTGCTTTTAGATTTAATCAGGGGCTGACAGACAGGTAGGACGCCAGCGAATTTTAGTCGGAGTCTTTTTCTTTTCAGGAAAGAATGAGACTACTTAATATTCAGTATATCCGCCACCTCCCCCATCCATTCCACTGTGTCTTGTGATCTGTAATGCCTAACTTTTTCTCATTTCTGATGACATTACAAAGTACGAAGGTCAGTTGTGAGTGAATCCATTTGCTAACATTTCTCTTGATTTTTTCTTTCCAAAAAAAAGTTTTGAATGCCTGTAAATGTGCATACAGAGATGTCTTCAGTTCATATCTGTACACATGGTTTTAAAAAAATGAAACAAAATCTGCTTGAAACCCAGAGCACACCCCAATCTCCATTTACAGAGACACAGACGTAAATAAATGATTGAACAATTTGAGAGTCATGAGTCTCTGACCTCATGCGTTCTCAACTAACCTTCTAAAAAGATTTTGATATCAATTGTTTCTCTTTTTTCCCCAGAAGCATAATACTCGGTAACCTTAGCATGCACAATCTGTTTCAACAGAGGAATACAGACAAGTGCAGCCACCGGTGGATTTTAATATCTCGGTGGAGCTTATATTACCTTGCTGGAAACAAAATCTTCACCCCCCCCCTTCAAGTGCAAGTCCCTTGACACCCCCATCAGAGATCACTTGTTATGCAGAGTTGTATGAGGCAATCAAAATTAATTCACAGTGATCTTTTCACCCAGAACTTCCAGCTTCTAATAATGGCCTTTCTCAACAGGTGTTCATTGTGGCAGTCTGACTTCAAATTGCCAGACTAAAGGTTTTATTCTTTAGTCATTTCTTTTTTAATCTCAAACTTGTAATTTACTAATCTGTAGCAGCTGCCACTGAGGGCCCAGCTGCTTACCAAGAAGGGAAGGGGAGGCTGGGTGGCAGCCAGCCACCTCTGGATGACCGACAGGAAGAAATGGCAGTGTTTGGCCTTGAGAGAGGGCACAGCCCTGCTCCAGAAAGCTGGCACTTGCTCTCCTCAATACCTACTTGGGAGACTGGCCTAAAACTGGGGCTATGTCGGTAAGGTCAGGTCCCTTGGGAAAGACTTCAGAAATATCCTGATTTTTTTTTTGACCACACCCTGCGGTGCTCAGTGGTTACTCCTGGCTGTCTGCTCAGAAATAGCTCCTGGCAGGCACGGGGGACCATAAGGGACACTGGGATTCGAACCTTTGGTCCTGGATCAGCTGCTTGCAAGGCAAACACTGCTGTGCTATCTCTCAGGGCCCAAATATACTGAATTTTGACCATTTGAAGGGATTTCAAAACAGCAGTGGGCTGGAGAGATAGCATGGAGGTAAGGCGTTTACCTTGCATGCAGAAGGTCGACTGTTTGAATCTGGGCATCCCATATGGTCCCCTGAGCCTGCCAGGAGCTATTTCTGAGTGCAGAGCCAAAGAGTAACCCCTGAGTGCTGCCGGGTGTGACCCAAAACAAACAAACAAACAAACAAAAAAACTCAACAAAATATAGCAGTAGTCCAACACCAGAAAAATGTGAGGCCAAGAGAAAGGATTTCATTTTTTTCTTTTAATTTTATTTAGGGAAGTTTATTTTGAGCCAGAACCAGTAGTACTCTGGGGTCATTCCTGGTGGTACTCAGGGATTACACTTGGTGGCACCCAGGAATTAAGCCTGGGGTGGATTACTTGCAAGGCAAGCAAGTTAACCCCTACACTATATGTCTAGCCCTGAGAAAGGACTTTTTTTTATGACTTGTTGCTTCTCACCAGGCTAGTTTTGACCAGTCTAGATTAGCAGGCTGTCTTTGTTCACTTTCAAATCTACCTCATTTAAAGGACATTGAAGAGCTAAATGGGATGAAATAAGTTTGGTTACAGATTCTTAGACTTTGTGGCTGATAGCATCAAGTTGGTTGACTGTACAAAACCTGAGATGTGAGACTCCAGCTTCCACAGAGTGAAGAGTGTCAGTGTCCCCAACACCACCCAATGAAGCAGGTTGTCAGGGTCCAGTATGTGGCATTTAAATGTGAGTCTGGCTTGTGCATCAATAATTCTATTGCATCAATTGCAATCTATGCAATTCTATTGCATCAATAATTCTATTACTGTGCCAGGCTCCCTGCTTCAGTGTCCATCATAGGGGATCCATCTGTGAGCAGATCCTTCTGGGAAGGTCACCATCTGGAGAACGAATGATGCCATCATGTGATAGAGAGAAGAAAAAACTTTACAAGAAGGCACCAGTAATGCTTTTGGCCCATCCTTTGCAAATGACGCCTGCAGCTTGCAGATGACAGGTCAGGCAGAGATGAGTATCTGACACAAAGATGGAAATGAAAGGCAAATGATCATGAAGGGACTGATTATGCTTTTAGTTAGAGCATCTAGAAACATGATTGGCAACCGTGGTCTTGTAGAAAGTAGAAAGGAGCTTGTGCGAGGGCTCTCACAGCAGCAGGGTATACACTGCTTCCAATCTGCCTCAGACCTACAGAAAGAGTATTTGGTATCTGCTTGAAGGAGTAGACATAGACCCAGCAGTGTCAGTAAGTCAAGCTAGATCCCTTGAGAGTCCACCATGAATATAGGCACCTTGGAAACCCTGTATCAAAAGGCTGTAGTGAGATCTCCACAGGCTGAGCCTCTATGGACATGAAGCCATTTGGCAGGCAGATTCTCTGGAGCCACCATTCAGGAGAGAGACACTTGCTGAGAAGCACTGCTGACAAGACACTTGCCCTGTAACTTGGCTGCTCCCCCATGAAGATTCCTCTGGAGTTCCTGGAAACTCTAGTGATCACCCTGTGCAAAGAACCCCACATGGATAAAGATGACACAAGACATCTCCTTGGGACATGTGTCCACAGGGTGAGGTGGTAACAGCCACTCTGAGTGCTGATGGTGTTGATTTTCTAATACAACTACACTTGCTCTCTCTTTTAGAAGCCTCTTTGTTTTGTGGGGAGCGGGAAAAATTCCTAGATCCTATGCACCAGAAAGACAACTTCTCTCATGTAGCCTTTGGATGGGGAATTTCATTCACCAGATTCACTTTTGGACCAGAGGAGCCACACACCTTTCCACAGAGGATGGTCAGTTCTCAATGGACATTTCTTCTTGGCCTCTAGGGGTTGCCTGAAGTAAACATGGTGGAGGGCACCCCACAGAATTTCTAAGTGGGAAATGCTACATAAGGGGGAATTGGGGTTGTTCCTCTAGGAGAGGACTCCACATTCCCTAAGCACTGATTTGGAGTCACCCCTAAGGAGACTGGGAATCTGGGAAGGAGAGTATCATGGCAAATGGAGGAGCTGTGAGGAAGTACTGACAGTATATGAACAAGCCCACAAATGGTAAGACTCAAGGCTTCTTTGAGCTATAATCAAAAGACCAGAGTTGCTGAAACCCCAAGAAAGAGAGGAATAGGGTTTCCAAGAGATGGAGAAGCTAATGGGAGACAGTGGTTTGATCCCACAGAGGAAAGGAACTGGAAAGGGTTTGAAGGAAAGGGGTCTTCCAACTCCTGTCCATTCCACTGAAGGAGCTGAGGTTTAAAATACAGAACCTCTGGTTGCCACTAGGAAGAGCCAGACTCTAAATCTCTCCCTTGGATTGTGTAGGTACCTGGTCTCTTCTGCCTGAGGGGGCCTCCCCATGCTAGAACTCATTGTCTTTGCCTCCTCTTTCTCTTCTTCATCCAGCACCTCTACACCCAGTCCTGTGGCACCAAATTTGCAAGGCCATATGAAAAAAGCTCTGTTAGTCTTTATAATTTTCATGAAGCTCCTAAGTGTCATGTTTCTTCAAAGTCCCCAAAGATGACATTTGTGTATCTGTAGGGGTAAATGGTATAGATGCCATTAAGAAGTTTTCTAGCTGGCTGCTTGGAGAAACAAGGAAACCTTTTACCATCTTAACCCCCACCTCCCAATTAGCATGCAAAAACATTTTTAAAAGAATAACCTTTACTAATAAAGTGCTATAATCTCAATAAGACAGTTCAGCAGGGGAATTATTAGATATTAATTCATGCCTAGTTGCACTGACAGCTCTCGCGATCAACGTTAGCCTAATAGCACACTAGGTGAGAATTAATATGCCATAATTCATGCTCTGTCATGCATTATTGCTTAAATAAGATACATGAAGAATAACCTATTCTGGCGAAATAACTGGGATTCTCAGAGTTCTCCTGGCCAAGTTATAAATAGTTCTGTTAGGATCCAGGATTTTTTTGTATTACTAAATTTGAAATAAATTGCATATATGTATCCTCATCTGTAATTACTGTGAACATTTTCCTTAAGTACTAACATTAAGTTCAGTCATATTCCATGTTTTAAAATTGAACTTAAGCAAAATCACATAATTCTCTTAAGACCAAAATAGAAATTTCTTTTCTCCATCTATAATTGTATCTGGTGCATGATAAAGCTGATACAAAGGATGGGTTCAATGGACACGAAATAGAGAGAGTGGACCAGAAGGGGGCTAGCGGATGTTCTGTTTGTGTTTATGGGAAAGTCGAACCTCTCTGGACAACTAGAGCTCTGCTAAAGTGCTTCTTTTCCTGGCAAAGGAGGGAGCATGGGAACCTCTGCCCCTCAAGAAGTTTTGATTCTCTTGAAAAAGATGGTATTGAGGATGATGATAAAGAACCTTGACCTTCATGGTAAAACCTATGTAAATGCCAAGGTTTGAAGAGGAAAGTCATGGAGCCAAGTAGAAGAGCTCTAAAGGCAGAGAGATTCATGACCTTAGGAAAGAATTGATAATACATCATAGGTGTGTTGCTGCAGATTTATTGAGCACCTAACAAGCTACTGTGTTTGGCACTGGACACAGAGATCACACTTGATTTTAGTAAGAATGATGGCAGAAGAATGAGTGGGGCAAGATTTTCAACAAAGTCTCTCCCAATTCTAGTCACCTTTAAACAGCTTCTCCAGTTTTCATCATTTTCTTCCTTTTTCAATTAACTTTTTTTTTCATTTTTTTAAAGTTTTTTTTTTAATTTTTATTTTTAATTATGAGAACAAAGATGCAAAGAGAGAGGACAAGGTAAAGATACA
>PVKC010029165.1:0-15206 GCA_004027635.1 Crocidura indochinensis
ATTGGTGACCAGCAACCCTGCCTTCCTCTCCTTAAATTGCTGCTCATTTCACCCACAACCCTCCCTGAGCACTGTGTTCTTTCCTGTCTCACATGGCGGGGGTGGGAGGTGGGTGGGGGGTGGGGGGTGAATCCACCCTAACTTCACCTCCCTTTTGAATTCCACCTCCCTTTTGATGTGCTTGGTCCAGAGCCAAGCTCATGACTGATTATTTGGGAAAAACACAGAAATGGAATTAAACCTCCTAATTCTTGTGGTTTAGAGCTTCCTCTGAAGGGAAGTATCTCAGAGCTAGGAGGCAAATAAGATGGAGGAGGTGAAGAGGGGGCGACAGGAGCACTTGAGGCTATTACCTGGCAGGAGTCTGTTGACCACTGTGGATCAGCAGCACACAGCATCTTGGAGGTGACCTCAGAGCCATAGTAATGTGGCTGCTGACATTCCCGGTGTGAGACCAACGTCACTAATGCCATCTTGAGGTGCTCCGAGTACAGATAGTCAGCTAAAGGACAGAGTTTGGATTATTAATCTTTAGATCACTGATGTTGTTGTTTGGGGGTGCTAAGGGCTTCCTCCCAACTCTTTGCTCAGGGATCATATAGAGCACTGGGGACCAAACCCGGGTTGGCTGCATCTATGTTAGGCCAGTGCCCTATTTGTTGTTCTATATCTGGCCCCAAAGGAGTTGAGTCAGAGTGTCTGTTCAGAGGGACCCTGAGAGGGTCCTCTTAAGGCATATTGGGGAGGGCATTTGTCTTGCATGTGGCCAATCCAGGTTCAATTCTTGGCATTCTATATGGTCCCCTAAGCCTGCTAGGAGTAATTTCTGAAAACAGAGCCAGAGTAACCCCTGAGTAGCCAAGTATAGCCCCCTAACAAAAAATAATAAATAAAAAACTTTTATTATCTACCTCCCAAGTCTGAGTCTTTACCTCCATGTCCAACCCCTCATCAATGCTCCATCATTCTCCAAATAGGGCGCTCCACTCCATCCCTGAGCCCATCCACTGTCTCTGCCTTGATTCCATCTCTGCACAGTCCCCACCACAATCCCTGGGTTTCTGAGCTCATTTCCAGGACCTGGTCACCCCAGGACTCTGGTCACCCCAAAGTTTACTGACCAGGATCTTCTTTGCCAAAGCCGGTGATCTCGCAGCTTGCTCCATAGCGGGCATCACCGTATACCGGGGGCAGGCAGATGGTCTGAATGGAGCGTGACGGCTGAGCGCACTGGCCCATGCTAGACCTGATCTTCAGCAAGGCTGAGGAGAGAGAGATGGTCACTTGCTCAGATGGCACCTGCTCCCCTTGCCTTGAATCAGGGAGCGTGACCTTCTCCAGGGAGTGGGTCTTAATGATCAAGCTCAGGGGACATGCCTCACTAGGTTCCTGAATGAAATGGCCCTTATCTGTACAGTAGCTTTCTAGGGTGGTGGAAAACAGGGTCTGGGTGTTAGACCACACTCAGCGTTGTTCAACACCTTTTGCTAGCTCTGTGCTCAGGGATCACTCTAGATGCTACTCAGGGAAGCAGATGATGCGCTGAGATTTTAACTGGGATCAAATACTTGCAAGGACAGTGCCTTACCCCCCCTATGCTATCTCATGAACTCCCGTCCCATCTCCAGGGTTTTGCTTCAGCTAGGGAAGACTGACAGATTGGGATAGTGAAGTCTGTTGCACATATATAGCTATTTGGTTTATTTTTTTCCTTGCAAAATAGCCCCTAAGGTGGCTTTTTAGGCAGAACTACAGCCCAGAGTGTGACTTGCCCCACATGAAATAGAGGAAAAAAACATTGCAACTCACTCCAGGGTCAGAGTGATAGCAGATCGGGGAGGGCATTTGCTTTGCATGCAGGTTTGATTCCCAGCATCCCATATGGTCCCCCAAGCCTGACAGGAATAATTTCTGAGTGCAGAGCCAGGAGTAAACCTTGAGTGCCATCGAGTGTGGCCCCCAAACCAAAAATAAAAATAAAAGCACCGTCATTCCAGGTGCCCCTTAGGTCACATCCAATCATTTGTCTTCGGTTTGGGGCAAACAGCATCTTCAGAGATGCTCAGTGAAGCCACTCAGAACCCACCACTCCTTTTGCTGTATACAAGCAGGGTCTTCCAACTCCCCTGGATGACAGCTCCCACCAGCAAGCCTTTCAGAGCCTTGAATGTACCCAGTCCCACTCACCAATGTCATTGTGATGTGCCCATGTAACGGCACTGTAGTTCTCATGCAGGATCAGCTCCTCCACCTCGAATTTGGCCTCGGTAGGGGTCTTGGTATTGAGTGTGGAGCGACCCAGGTAGACCATGTAGTCTTCCCTCTTTGGGTGATCACTGTGGAAGGAAACACCATCAGCTGGTCCCAAAGACCACCACGGGGCGCTGAGGGAAAGGAAGCTGGGCAAAGAAGGTAAAAGAGAGGGGTAAGACCGGGGTTTTGGGAGGGACATACATGAAGCAGTGTGTGGCGCTGGCCACCCAGCAAGGACTGATAAGACTGCCACCACACACATAGGTAACAGAGCCTCCACGGTGTCTTCGGTAGATGGCGGCGAACCATGGCTGGTTCTCAATGTAGGTAGTCCCCCCTCCAATGATCTTAAAGCGAGGTCTCAGAGCTTTCTGGCCGCACTGGAACTCAGACTGCTTGGGGGTAGTTGACAATGATCCTTCTGAAGGAGAAGAGACAGAGAGAGAAAGAGAGAGAGAGTTTCAGGGAGGCAGGCACAAGCCTTCATCTCCCAGCCATGCCACATAGAACAGGAGAAATACATGGTCCCCTGAGCACTGCCCACTCCATCCAGCATCATGATATGGATGACCCAAAACAAAGTCCAAAAAGCATCACAGCTCTCATCCTCTGACCTCCCAATTTTCAACCTCCCATTTCCTTGGGGCCATCTAAACTCACTCGTTCTCTCTCCTGTGCTGGACTGGGGGCCCTGTGGGGTGACAGGCCAGTGGTACTCACCATTGGAGCAATCGCGCACCCTGCATTCGTGCACGAACTGCTTGAAGCCCACCTGCACATAACACCAGGGCCACCTCTGGTTGTCGGGGTTCCTGGCAACGTAAGAGGAACAGGAGAGGGATTTGTATCAACCTAGAAGACCTTGCAAGTCAGTCTTGTGACTTGCACAAAGGCTAGCCAGAGTACTGGGAAATAGGGGAATGAGGACCCAAGGATTCTGTAAAAGCTCCTCCGTACCAGGCAGCTCACCTGCAGTAATTATGTTTCCCCAGACCCAGCTGCATGGCATCGTGTCTGTGGGCATGGAATGTGTTTTTCAGGACTGCTGCGGAATTCCAAGCCAGGCAGGGCTTGCCCTGTGCATCAGTGTTGGCCTTCCCTCGGTAAGCGTGGCCATTGCCCTCGTAACAGGTTTTTGAGGTATCTAAGACAGGAAGGAAAAGTTCAGGTGGGCATCTTGCAGGGTCTAGCAGGCTCCGTGTGGCCTTAAACATGGTAGAAAACACTAGAAAGGGGCTCTGCCAAGCCACCCATGTGTGGTGGCCACAGTGTATGCCTACATGCCTGTGTCACTCATTCAGGGTCCAAAGCTCCCCCTTTTCCCAACTCCTGCCTGGTCTTTTTTGTTTGTTGTTGGGCCATACCCAGTGGTGCTCAGGGGTTACTCCTGGCTCTGCAATTAGAAAACACTCCTGGCAAACTCATCCCCTAAGGAATGCCGGGAATTGAACCTAGGCTGGCCCTCAAGCAAGGTAAATGTTCTCTTTGCTCTGCTACCAGCCCCCAATTTTTGTTTGTTTTTGGGTCACACCCCCACGATGCTCAGGGGTTACTTCTGGCTATCGCTCCGAAATTGCTCCTTGGCTAGGGGGACCATATGGGACTCCAGATTAGGTCCATTCTGGATCAGCGCGTACAAGGCAAACACCCTACTGCTGTGTTATCACTCCGGTCCTAGACCCCAATTTTTTTGTTTCTCGGTCACACCTGGCAGCGCTCAGGGGTTACTCCTGGCTTTCTGCTCAGAAATCGTTCCTAGCAGACTCAGGGGACTATATGGGATGCCGGGATTCGAACCACCAACCTTCTGCATACAAGGCAAACGCCCTACCTCCATGATATCTCTCTGGTCCCATACCCCCAATTTTTAAATTTAAAGAAACACTTCGTTCTTAATTGAGCTTTTAAATATTTACTTATTTTAAAGTGCTTTGTTTTTGGACCACCCCCAGAGATACTCAAGGGTCACTCCTTGCTCTGTGCTCAGGAATTAGACTTGGCAATGTTTGAGGGAACCAATATAGGGTCCGAGAAGTGAAATCTGGGTTGGCACCCTGTGGAAAGCCAGCACTCTCCCTACTCTTTGTTTGGGGGGCCACACCCTGCAGTGTTCAGTGGTTAGTCCTGCCTCTTCAATCAGGAATCACCCCAGGAGGTTCTGGGTACCATATGGAATGTTGGGGATGGAACCCTGGTCAAGTGCATACAAGACAAATGCCTCCCCGCTGTGCTATCACACGGATCCATGCACTGCTGACTTTTGCAGTCCACCTCTCTTCCCTGCCCCATGTCCATCCCAAGGGCCACTGAAGACCCTCCTTACCTATCTCGCAGTGCTCTCCTTCGAACTTGCTCGGGCAGTTGCAGCGATAAATGTTGGAGAAGTACTTGTAGGACACACAGGTGCCTCCATTCAGACAGACACAGTTCGCTGGAAGTAACAAAGGGGGTTAAGCAAGGAGCATGAGCCCCCCAGAAGGCCAGCAGGAGCCAACTCTGCAGCAAGGCAGGAGGAGAGCTTGTGCCTTGTTGCCCCACACTCGGGTTGTTCCTCCAACCCCCTCAACCCCCAATTCTCAGAGTGCAAGGGTGAAAAAGAGAAACTCACTTGAACGGGACCTTCTGTGAACCCCATGGCTGCCCTGGAAGAGATGGGAGAGGGCAGGTCAGCACAGGCCCCGGGCAACTGGAAAGCCAGGAAAAACTTGCCCTAATCCCTAAACTCACACTTGCACCCCAGACAGCTCCCCTCCTCACAACTTTCACAGGCAACTAGTCCTCAAAATAGCACAGGCTTCCAGATCACAGTCGGGGGCAGGAAAAAAAGGGGGGGGGGTTGAGCGATAGCACAGTGGGGAGGGCGTTGATCCCAGGCATGATCTCTGAAAGCAATCAGTAGTAAGTAAGCCTTGAGCACTGCCGGGTGTGGTCCAAAAAAATCAATATAAAGACGCAGGGGATGGGTTGACTTGCAAGCAAGCTGCCGGGCTCAGGATCAAGCTCTTGCAGGCTGGCCAGCCTTGAGCTGCCTTCTTTGTTGCAACTGCGGGAATCAATTTACCAAAAACTCCAGTGCCGCACATGAGCTACCCCTGGTCTCCTGCCGGGGACGGAATCCACCCTGTCCACCCCATGCAGCCCCTTGCTGGCCCAGTGCCAGCCTCGCCTCCTCCTCCAGCCCAGCGGGCCGTGAGTCACAGCGGAGACGCCCTCACTCACCTGGGAGAGGCACAGGACGAGGGTGCACACGAGCAAGCTCGCAAGGGGCACTCGCATGGTTGCAGGAGGATGGATGTAGGCGATTGAAACTGCAAAAAAGGAGCAAAAATCAGGCCTTCCGGGGCGCGTGGAGCAGGGGGCTGCGGGCACCCCGAGATCCCCCTTTGGAAAGAGCCTTCAGTTGTCCAGAAACACCCTGCCTTTGGGACCGGTCCCAGGAACCCGGCGCACGCGGCAGGCGGAGACTCGGGCGCGCAGGGCAGCGTGGGGACGGGGAAGCGGCGGACCCGAACTTACCCTACCGGGCAGCGGGAGGAACACGGGACCCGAACTGACGGACACCCGGCGATCAGAACGTGCTCTGAGCCCCGGGTCTCCGCACTGAGCGGCGGCTGCACCGCGCCGGCTCTTTATAGGACCCGCCCCAGCCCCGCCCAGCCCGGGAACGCCGGGTGCGCTCCCCTCCCTCCTTCGGCCTGCGGCCGGCACCCTGAAGCCCCAAAAGAGGGATGGACAGAGGGAGGCATGGACATGCGCCACCTCCCAGGCAAGTGCCCTGGGCCCAGCCTGCCCCAGCGCTCCGTGCCCAGATTTGCAGAGAGGAAAACAGGATCCCCTTGCATTTCACAGCCTCCTGCCAGCTGCCCCCCAAAGAGCCCTTCCTTCTCCAAGCCCCCCAAATGCCAGAGAGTGATTCAGACCCTGGAGCGGAGGGACAGAGTCCGCAGGGCATAGCTGTTCCCGCTAAATGCTGAGAAGGGTTTTTGTGTCGAATTTCATCTACTAGGTGATCAGGGTTTTCTGTTGTTGTGGTTGTGGTTGTTTGTTTTGGGTTTGGGGCCACAACCCTGCGTCGCTCTGGGGTAACTAACTTTTGGCTCTGCACTCAGGAATCATTCCTGGCAAGCTCTAGGGCCATATGAGGTGCTGGGAATCGAACCAAGGTTGATGTGCAAGGTAAACGCCCTACCCGCTGTATTAGCGCTCCTGCCCAAATCAGATTTTTTTTCCCCTTGATTTTTGGGCCACTCCCGGCGGTGCCAAGGTTTCTTCTTGGCAGTGTGCTCAGAAATCTGAGAATACTATGGGATGCAGGAGATCATGCCAGACCGCCCTCCCCTCTGTGCCATCATTTCTGGCCCTGGTCAGATATTATTGACAAGTTCTGCCAGATAGTACAGAGGGCTGAAGTACATGTTTTGCATGCATATAATAATACATTAAAATAAATTATTTTATTTAATATTGTTTATTTGTTCTTTTTTGGTTTGGAGCCACATCCGGTAACACTCAGGGCTTACTCCTTGCTCGGGGTCAGAAATTGCTCCTGACTCCATATGAGACCCCGAAGATTGAACCACAGTCCGTCCTAGGTCAGCTAGGTGCAAGGCAAACGTCCTACCCATGTGCCATCACTCCGCCCCCTTTATTTAATATTTTAATTAATATTACAATAGACAATAAAATAAATTGAATACTATGTAATTATTTAATAACACTAAAATTATCAAATTACATATAAAACCATAAAAACAGAATAAAAACAAGACTGAGGGCTGGAGAGATAGCATGGAGGTAAGGTGTTTGCCTTGCATGCAGAAGTACAGTAGTTCGAATCTCGGCATCCTATTTGGTCCCCCGAGCCTGCCAGGAGCGATTTCTGAGATTAGAGCCAGGGATAACCCCTGAGCACTGCCGGATGTGACCCAAAAACAAAACAAAACAAAACAAAAACAAAATTGACTATGGGCCTGAGTTATAGTAAAGCAAGGAGGATGCTTGCCTTGTACAAGGCAGATCCAGATTCTATCCTGGCATCCCATACCTCCCAAACCCCCACCCCAGGACCATCAGGAGTGGTTCCAGAGCACAGAGGCAGGAGTAAGTCCTGAGCATCACCAGGAGTGGCATCCCTCAAAACCACAATTCAATAAATGAATATATTCAAAACTGAATGTGATGTTTACCATGTTAATGATGTGTAAGTCATGTATAGAAAAGTGAAAAGGAAGGTCAGAATGTGTTTTGCAATTTTGTAGTTTGCCCTGGGGGGAGAAGAGATTGGGTAAAGGTAAAGATTGCTTATCAAGTAAGATTAGGAGTGATAGGAACCGGAGAGATAGCATGGAGGTAGAGCGTTTGCCTTGCATGCAGAAGGACGTTGATTCGAATCCCAGCATTCCATATGGTCCCCCGAGTCTGCCAGGAGCAATTTCTGAGCAGAGAGTCAAGAGTAACCCCTGAACGCTGCTGGGTGTGACCCAAAAACAAAAACAAAAAAGGAGTGATAACACAGCAGTAAGGCATTTGCCTTGTACACAGATAACACAGGATGGACCCAGGTTTGATCCCCGACATCCCATATGGTTCCCCCAAGCCTGCCAGGAACAGATTTCTGAGTGCAGAGCCAAGAGTAACCCCTGAAAGCTGCCAGGTGTTCCCCTCCACACCCCCCCAAAAAGATTAGATGCTAGCAAAAGTGACCAAATGAGAACAAGCTCAGCAGAATTTCCAACCTGAGAGTGATCATATATAATTCATGCATACATATACATACACCCACACATGTCAGCCAGAGGAGCTCAGCAGAGACTCAGCAGCTCCATCATCTCTGTTCCTCATCCCTTTCCTCAATCAGGACAGGACAGTTCCCTTTAATGAAACCGAAGGGGAAGCCTCAGAGATGCTGGTGAAACTCTGGCCTTGCATGCCAAGACCCCACCCAGCCTCACTTTAGTCCCTAACATCTAATCCTCTGAGCACCACTAGAAGTGATCTATAAACACAGAGGCAGGAGTAAATTCTGAGTGTCTCCAAAAAATAAATCCCGAATCCCTTTCACATTGTGGATGGTCAAAGGCCAGGCCCCAGTGGTCTCCATCCTGTCCCTGCCCAGTCAATCTGAACTTGAATCAAGTCCCTTGGAGAGAGTCAGAGGTCTGTCTCACAGGGCCTTCCTGGGCCTGGGAAAGTGCAAGTTTAGCGGCCAGCTTTGGGGAGGCAGGTGACCTTCATCTCCAGAGGCAGTTTCTGTGTTAGATTCAGCTAGCAGCCTCCAGGATAAGGCCTGAGTCAGAGGTGAGTGGCAAATGGCTACTTCCTGCAACTGACTGACAGGTTTGGTTTGGAGAAGAGAAGCCATTAACTGTAAATAATCGTGATGGGGCCCGGGAGATTGCATGGAGGTAAGGCGTTTACCTTTCATGCAAAAGGTCATCGGTTCGAATCCCGGTGCCCCAGGTGGTCCCCCGTGCCTGCCAGGAGCAATTTCTGAGCATGGAGCCAGGAGTAACCCCTGAGCACTGCCGGGTGTGACCCAAAAACCAAAAAAAATCATGATCAAGGGCCGCAGCAATATCACAGCAGGTAAGGCATTTGCCTTGCATGTAGGCAACCAGGGTTCCATCCGCTGCATTCCATATGGTGCCCTGAGCGTGCCAGGAGTGATTTCTGAGTGCAGGAATCAGAAGTAACCCTCCAGTAACTGCCACGTGTAGCCGAACAAGAAACCTCCCCCCCAAAAAACCATGATAGAATGTAAACAGAGATGGGGTGCAGCCCCAGGATTTAACCCGAAACTCCTAGGTTGGTGATTAGGAAATTCCCAGCTGGGCAGTGATTCACAAGCCCTCCCAGCAGAGTTGGGGCTCATGACTCCAGCTTACTTGGCTGGAGGCTGTCATGCTGATTCTTGAGAGCCAATGACCTCATTTCCTCCTGGACAAAGAGGCTGGGACCGTTATGCTCTGTGACACCCCCATCCCCTGCCCCCACTCTCCTTCCTCTTCTTCACCTGGTGCTACAATTCTCATATCCACAGCTCTTCCCAGAGTTTCCCTTCCACTCTGAAATCTCTGGTCATCTTTTGGGGGAGTGCCAGTCCATGCTAGACTTTCAATTTTTTTTTCTTGGTGGAGGGCTGGAGAGAAAGTTACCATAATCTGATTGCTCTTAGGGCTTTATCCTGGCTCAGTGTTCAGGGATCTTACCTGGTTGATCTCAGAAAAGCAGGCACAAGTTTAGGGATGGAATTGGGCTTGGCCTCATGCAGGGCAAGTAAGTGCCTTCCCCACTAGATTCTCTCTCCAGCCTGACTTTCAATTCTTGGCTGCCAGAAATTGCTTCTTAAATCTCTTTATCTTTCCCTGTACCAGGCATGCCTTGTTCACTCAGAGCTTTTTTAGGAAGAAACCTGCTTTATTGTTAGTGAGCAAGTAGAAACAGAGCGCTTGTGGGAAGCCCAGGAAATGTACTCTCTATCTCTCTGTCTTTGTCTCTCTCATATTTTCTTGACTGAAAATAAAGCAGATGGTCATCATTTCTAGCTTATGTTTGAAAGTACTTTAGAGGGGCCAGAGCAATAGCACAGTGGAGGGCATTTTCCTTATATGCAGCTGACCCAGGTTTGATGCCATAGGGTCCCCCAAGTACCGTCAGGAGTAACCTCTGAGCATCATTGGCATGTGGCCCCACAAAAATAAAGTACTTTGTCATAAATTCTTTTTCTTCAAACTTGCCATTGCCTTACAACATATAAAGTGCTATTACCGTTTTGCAGATGAAAAATATAATGAGTAGCCTTGGACGGACTGCGGTTCGATCCCCCGTGCCCCATATGGTCCCCCAGGCCAGGGGCGACTTCTGAATGCATAGCCAGGAGTAACCCCTGAGCGTCACTGGGTGTGGCCCAAAAACCAAAAAAAAAAAAAAAAAAAAAGAAAAGAAAAATATAATGAGTGACAAAGCCCTCACTAGCATACATGGGTTTGGGTTTTGAGCTTATTTCTAGGCCACAGCTGGCAGTGTACTCTGACTGTACTCAGGAATCACTCCTCTTTGAACCTGGGACCATATGGATGTCAAAGATCTAACCTAGGTCAGCTTCATGCAAGGCAAATATCCTCCCTGTCATTCTATCGCTTTGGTCCTGGAACCCATGTCTTGTTCCATGCTATAAGACTAGGGTGTGCTCTGTATAGTGAGAACAGTAAAAGGGGAATAGAGAAATGAGGTGTTTTAGCTCAGAAGAGTTCTCTCTAAGCCTGAGAAATCTCCTCACAGAATTATCCCTTGACTCTGGTCTTTGCTCCTAGAAAGTTCCCATCAGAGTGAGTTAGCCTCTTGCCTGAGGAAGAATTGACTTCACTTTGTTGCCTAAGTCTTCTGAAGTCTAGGCCCCAAGGGGTGAGAATAAGGAACTGGTTGTGTGTGACTTCATTGACAAAAGCCACCAGCCACAGGCTCACATGGGGAACCAGACAGCCTGATCCAGATTGTGGCAAGGCAGGGGGGTGAGGAAGGCCACTTTTCATGAACTGCCCCCCAGGGCCAGCAGAAGTAAGGTGCATGAAGAAGGCCAGACTGTGTGAACTTGATTCTGACAGTGGGTCCTGGAAATGGAAATAGGGTCTTTTCTCATTAGCAAGACCAAAAGGAAAGTTCCATTATTCCTGGGCAGTTCCACCAAGGAGGAAATGAAGAGCACAACGTCTGGCCTCAGGCCTGCTAAACTGACCTTGGCCAGATATAGGCCTCAGACCCTCCACCCCTCTTCAAATCAAGCAAAAGTTTGCTCTGCTTAACCCTCAAATCCAACATCTCAATGAGGGTCTGTATCCATGTGGGAAAGTTGACTTAGTTGGGTTATTGTTGTTTTTTAGGGGTCTGAGGGGATTAACTCCAGGCACTCGCCCAAATGTGAGCTCCACTCCAAGCTCTCACCCAGGCCCAGTTTGAGCTGCTGGTGAAAAGGATGAACTTTGTCCACTATCATTTCCGATTGCTAGTGGATTTGTGTAATCCAGAAGAAATGGATATTCCAGAATCCACCCCAGAATTCCAGTCAGTCTGATGCTCTTAGTTTAGCAGCAATTTCCAGCAAAGGGACAGCTGCATGGGGGGCTCTCCTACCCCCGTCTTCCACCCCCTCACCTCCTCCCAGTTGGCTGCAGCCTCCATCTTTCCTCTGGACCTGCCATGTGGGAAGTTGGGATGTGAGGTGATCAGTCTGGCCCTCTTCTTGCGCAGTCTGGGGAGGAAGCTGAGACCCACACAGTTTCCCCCTGGTCTGAGGCCTATGTGTACCACTGAAGGACTAGACAGAAGTAGCCTCAGAGAGCTTCGGTTCAGCCTGTAACCTGAGAGGGGGCTTGGCACTGTGAGGTCCCCAGTGGTGTGGAAAGGGGGCTGGAAGCCACATAGTTGTTCCCTTACTCACAGGCAGCCAAGAGTCAATTCTAGGGCTGCGCCACCAGGAAAAATCTCTGTGCTGAGAGGTCCAAGGTGAGGCCTCCAGTGGACAAGCCCCCTTCCCTTCCTCTCACATAGTTAGCCCAGATTTTAGCCTCACATTCCTTCTTAGATTTCTGCTTGAGTGTTTTGAGTCTTGGCCAAATCTTGCAGTTTTTCTTAAATTTTTGTTTAGTTTTGTTTTGTTTTATTTGGGGGGGGGTCACACCCGACGGTGCTCAGGGATTACTCCTGGCTCTGAGCTCAGAAATTGCTCCTGGCAGGCTCGGGGGACCATATGGGATGCAGGAATTTGAACCACTATCTGTCTTGGGCCGATTTCGTGCAAGGTAAATGCCCTACTGCTGTGATATCTCTCTGGCCCTGGTTTTTCTTAACTTAAATCCAGAACTTTTGTACACAGGAACTTACTCTCTGGAAAGACATTTGGTTGAGGAAGAAATAATAAGACAGCGGGAAGGGTGTTTGCCTTGCATGGGGACAACCCTAGTTTGATCCCCATCATTCCATATGGTTATCAAGCACTGCCAGGAGTGATTCCTGAGTGCAGAGCCAGAAATAACTTCTGAGCACTACTTGTGTGACCCAAAAACAAACAAACAGACAGCAACCAAAAAAAGGACCCTTGGTCAGAGAAAGTAGGATAGCACATATGATTGAAACTCAGTCATGAACAACTTTGTAACACTGGAGGAAAAACTATTATGAACACCCTTATAAATGACAATGTTTAAATAAAGTAATTTTATTTATTGATTTTTGGTTTTAGGGCCACACCCAGCAGCACTCAGGGGTTACTCCTGTATCTGCACTCAGAAGTTGCTCCTGACAGGCTCTGGGGACTTTGTAGGGTGTAAAGAATCAAACCCCATTCGGTCCTGGGTCATCTGCTTGCAAGACAAATACCCTACCCACTGTGCTCCACCCCCTAAATAAAGTAATTTTAAGATGAAAATATTACAGCAGGTGGGACGCTTACATTAAACGTGGATGACCTGAGAATTTGATCCCTGGTGTCCTAGAGGGTCCCCTGAGCACCACCAAGAGTGATTCCTAAATGCAGAGCCAGGAGTAATCCCTGAGCACAAATATGGCCTCAAAAACAGCCTTCCCCCAAAAAAGAGTAGTGGTCTTGGCTTTCCAAACATTCTGGGTCTTCCACCAAAGAGCCAAAGGTGGGCCCTGGTCTTTAACCCTCTGCTTGGAGCCCATAGAACGTCAGTGACAAACAGTGGAAGGAAGCAGAAGCCAAAGAGCTAAGGAGGGGAGCCAATAAAGGGGAACACAGCACAGGTGATTGGGCCAAAAGTTGCAAGAGGTCAGTGACATTCAGCAACCACATCCTGCCCTGAGCCCTCGGAACTTGACCTACCCCTCAGAAGGAAACACACACCCTACCCTGATCCCCAGAATTTCAGCAATGGACCATTCCTGGTATCCAGGGCTCTTCCATGCTGGATTCTATAGGCCTCTCTCTTGAGAGCAAATGCAAGGATTTCCCTTTCCTGGACATGGAGGGAATGAGGGCTCGTGAAGGGAAGTGAATCATAGGCATTCATTCACTGAAAATGATGAGGTTCAGAATTCACCCGTTTGGAGGAACCTCATGACACATCCGTCCTCTCCCTTCCTTGTCTGAGTCCTCTCTCCTCCTCCCTTTCTGACCACCCCGGCCCAGAGTCTCCCAAACCTTCCTACCTACGAAAGATGCTGCTTTTTCTGAGCGGTGACGGAGACCAGAATGAGGAGGAAGCTACTGAGAAGGTTTCAGATGAAAAGGGTGAACAGAATAGGAAGGAGCTTGTGCAGATGGAGCCTTCGAGAAGCATCTGTGGGGAGAGTGGAAGCCACAGTGTGTATGTAGTGAGCTCCCAGACATGCCTTCTTGCCTCTAAGAGCAGCGATAGTGGGAAGGGAGGAAAACACAGTCTGTTCCCTCCAAAGGCTTATTATCATCTTTCACTGTGAAAGAAAGAAATTGCCAACTGCTGTTTATATGCATCTTTTTGTTTTCACTTTATTTATTAAAACACCATAATTTACAGCACTTTAATCATTGGGTTTTAGACATACAAGGTGCTAGCACTAAATCCTTCACCCATGTCAACCACCCCCCAATACTGTGTTCTGGGGTTCCCTACTGACCCCAGCATACCACCTTGACAGGTGGTACACCCTTTTAAGTTTGGTTGTGTGTTTTTTTTTTGGCTTTTTTTTTTGTTTTGTTTTGGGTCACACCCGGCAGTGCTCAGGAATTGCTCCTGGCAGGCACGGGGGACCATATGGGGCACCGGGATTCGAATCGATGACCTTTTGCATGAAAGGCAAACGCCTTACCTCCATGCTATCTCCCGGGCCCCTTTAGTTTGGTTGTTTAAGTTTGAGTCTCATTATTTTAGTATAATTGACTTAGCAGGTGGGATATTTAGCTCTGTCCTTCCACAACACCACTCATGTACCTGAATCCCCTTGAACTCTGCCCCTCTTTGTTTTTCCTCCTCTGTCTCTTCTACCTCTGTCCCCCTTACACTTCATTTTTTACTTTCTTTCTCCTCCCTATACTCTGAGGTCAGGAATCCAGGTGTCCCACCTCTTTAAGCAATTGCATTCCCTCATCCAATTATTCTAAATTCCTTATGTAAGTGATATCATCCTATGTTTATCCTTCTGGCTGACATTCATTTCCTTTTTCAATTTTAGCAGGGGAGCTGGAGAGACAGCACAAGTAAAGTGTTTGCCTGACTTGTGACTGACCTAAAGTCAATCCTCTAAACATCACATGAGTGATCCCTAAGCTCAGAGCAAGGAGTAACCCTGACCACATCTGCATGTACATACCCACACCAAAACGTATATAAAATATATATTTACATATAAATAAGTAAGTTCACATGTTCAAGACTTTGGTGTCAGAGATGATATGGAAGGAAGGCACTTAAAATGTGGCTGATCCTGATTCAATTCCTAGCATCCTATATGATCCTGCAGTGATCTTGGAGCACTGAGCCAGGTGTGAGGCCTGAGCATATCCAGGAATGGCACAAAAAAAATTTTTTTTTGTTTAATTTTTTGGTTGTTTTTTGGGCCACACCTGGTGGTGCTCAGGGGGTCCATATGGGATGGTGGGGATCGAACCCTGGTCAACCATGAGCAAGGCAAATACCCTGCCTGCTGTACCATTGTCTAATAAATGACATAGAAATTAGTAAATCCTACTACAAAGAAGATATTGTGTTGAGACTTGAGTGTGTCTAGCTCAACTTCAGATCTAAGAAAATGCTAGTCATTAAGAGATGCAAGCATTTTGAACTGGAGGGAGATAAAAAGAGAAAGGAACAAGTAATCCAATTTTAAACTTCATCTTTTATTATGAAGATAAATCATGGGTTGATGTTTGAGAACGGAAATGAAATGTAGTATCATGAATAAAGTTCCCTTAAGGGGGAAAATAAAAGAAATAAGTAAATCCAAAAAAAAAAAAAAAA
>PVKC010029166.1:0-15102 GCA_004027635.1 Crocidura indochinensis
AGCCATGTCTCAGGCCCCTACTAGCATGATCTTTCAATTGTTTAAGCAAGTTATATAAATAATGATAAAAATAGATGACACTATAAGCATTACACATGTGCTAATTTATTTAGAATCCAAAAATTCCCAGTGAGTGACTTTATTAGTTTTATATTAAATAAAAGATATATGTCTGGGGGTGTTAGAGAACTTAATGTGGAGTGCAGGATGCTCCATGGCAACACATTCCACTCTTGCAAACCTGATCAACCTTGAAAGCTAGCTGTGGAACCACCCACGTTCACTGAGCATGGTCTCAGAGGCTGTGGCAAAGTGTGTGATAATGGCAAAAACAACGTGAAACCTCCAAAGACTAAAGGATGCTCAAATATAAAAACCAGGAGAGCAAGCATAGCCTGAAATAACTATAGTCACTCCTGGCAATCACTGCAACCACAAATGTATCCAAGCACAGTCACAATGGAGCACAATCAGAAAAACAGAAAATTACAAAAAAAAATAATAATATAACAAATAATAACAAAACAACCTATTAATGAAAACCAAAGAGTTGCAGCCTTGTAATTTAAATCTGGACTCTCTGGCCCCAGATACCGCACATTGTAAATATCAGGATAGACAATTCACGCTGAGAAGTTGACATTTGTACAAAAAATTAATGTAGAAAAAGAGTGAGAATGCTGCTATCTGGAGAAATGGCATTCTAGAAAAGGGACCCAGAGTTGGAGCATGTTTATCTCATAAAAGAGTATGAAATGGCATAAAATAGCTTTTCTTAGAAATTGGAAGTAGTTTGCTATCACGAAAATTGAAGAAAATATGAGGAATACTGTTTTGGTAGGTATACCAGGAGTTGAGTTTTGAGAGTTACAGACAGGTTTAATTGAAGATATTTTGTAAATTTTTAAGTGAAGGTGTCAGTTTGGCTGTTAGAGATCCATGTCTGTGTTCAAAGGAGATCATAGATGTGGGTATGATACACTTTTGAGAAACTTAAAATGATGATTAGTCATGTACACCTAGGGAGCAATAAAGGATAGGAAGGTGGTCAAGCATGAAGCCCTGCAAAATTTAGAGCCAGAAGATGACAAGTTGCCGGAAAAAGACAGTGAAATTAAGTTTTACATGAAACAAGAGCACCATGTAATTTCAGAGTCTTGTTTGCCAAGTGACACCGTTTAAAGGAAGATAGGTTTAATGTTATTGGCACCTCAATTGATGATAACTAAGAATTGAACATCCAGTGTAGTAATGTAGAAATCTTTGGTGACCTTATCAAGAGAAGTTGGTTTTTTATTTTGCTTTGGTTTCATTTGGTTTTGTATCCATTCCTGTTGGAGCTCAGAATTTACTCGTGATTCTGTGCTCATGGGTCATTCTTTTGGGTTTTGGGAAGCATATTTAATTTCAAGGAAGAATTAAAATTATTACATGCATAGTAGAGGTGTTTTACCCACATAGTAAGTGCCTTACTTACTGAACTCTGGTCTGACAAGAGAATCTTTGTTATAAAAATGAAAAAATATAACTTAAATAGACATGGGTTTATAAATGATAATACTTTTTTTTTTGGTCACACTCAATGGCACTCAGGATTTAATCCTGGCTCTGCTCTCAGAAATTGCTCCTTGCAGGCACGAGGGTCATATGGGATGCCGGGATTTGAACCATTGTCTTTCCTGGATCAGCTGCGTGCAAGACACAGCAAGACCCTATTGCTGTGATATTTATAAATGATTAAGAACTGTCTTTATATTTATCAAAACTTAAGCATTTCTTATTCGTATTAATTCAGCAATTCCATGAAAATTTAAACTTTCTAAATGAGGCATACTAAATGAATATAAAATTTTTAGAAAGGATAAAAATATGAGGAAAGATTTGATAATAGAGAAGTATTCTTATAATGATGGAGAGGATAAAATGAATAAAAGACTTATATTGGGTGAGAGGCTTATGTTTGGAAGTGGCAACTTCCAGTTCAGCCTGAGAAATATTAGGTCATTAGATCTTTGACAATTTCTGTCTCCTCTGCAAAGACATCATTTCATCTTCCACCTCAGTCATGTTGGTCAATCTAGCTTTAAGTTAACATCTAACATTCTCTCTGAAAATTTTAGTTCTCATATCATCTCTTAATAATAGCATGGTGAGGTTGACTCCTAATAACCCATTGGAAATTAAAAAGAAAGTAAACTGTATTTGCAAGATTAACATTTTATTTTTAAATTATATATTTATTTCAGACATTGGTACTTATATCATGATTTTAAAGTATTTGATAGTATGAGTGAAGTTAATCTCGGCTTTCTATGCTTAATTACTTTTTCTAAACTTGAATAATTTCCCCATTTCTTGGAATTTCCCTCCTCCCCACCACACCCCACCTGTACTCCTGCATCCACTTGCTTGAAGAGTGATATTCCTTACTTGAAGATGCCTTTAGTCTCAATGTCATTGAATGTTTTGCTTAGATTTTCATCTATATACTTTATAGTTTTGTGTCTGATATCAAGGCATTTAATTCATTTTGATTTGACCTTTGTGAACAATTTTAGATAGAGGTTCTTTTTTGAATGTGGGTTTGCATGTGGTTTTCCCAAAATCACTTGTTGAAGAGGCTTTCCTTGTTTTATCCTGTTTTTTTTTGCCTTTAGATGAATATTAATTGATTGTATGTATGGGGGTGATATTCAGTCTATTCCATTGATTTGAGGATATGATATTCAGTCTATTCCATTGATCTGAGGATATGATTTTATTCTAATACCATGATGTTTTAATGGCTATTGCTTTGTGGTGTTGAGGAAAGTAATGCCTCCTATTTTCATTTCCCTCAGGGTTGCTTTAGCTATTTGTGGGCTTTTATTGTTCCAAATGAATTTTATGAGTGATTGATTCACTTATTTAAAGAACATCATAGGTACCTATATAGGGATTTCATTGAATCTGTTCTGTGTTTTGGGGAGTATTGTCACTTTATTTATTTCTTGAAGTAGTCTAAGACTACATTTATATGTAGCATAGCCTTATATGCTTAAATTGATTGCTGATTTTAATAGGCATATAAGCATAGATTATTATTCAATTGCATTGGATATTAAAAGTAAAATGATTCATTTTTGGTATTTATCCCAGATAAATGAAAAGCAAAAAATACTAATGTGTTTTAGAGATATAACTAATAATTTCTAGGCACTGGAATATAATCTTATAAAAGAAATTAAGAGATAGTGGTAAATCTATTCAAAATAAAGCCAATTATTAATGTGAATGGATACTTGCAACACTTGCAACAACATGAATGAATCTGTATCCTTGTCGCATTTCCAAAATCTTGGATAAATCTTAAATTAATCATGGTATGTAACTAAAATTAGACTGAAGGGGCAACATGCTCTATAATATTGTTATATAATATTCTGGGGGGGGGAAGCATTGTAGGGACCAGAAAATAAAACAGTGATTGCTAGGTTATAAAATAGTGTGTCTTGGGGAGCCGGGCGGTGACGCTGGAGGTAAGGTGCCTGCGCTAACCTAGGATGGACCTCGGTTCGATCCCCTGGTTCCCCATATGGTCCCCCGTGCCTGCCAGGAGCGACTTCTGAGCGAATAGCCAGAAAACCCCTGAGCGTCACCGGGTGTGGCCCAAAAACCAAAAAAAATAAATAAATAAAATAAAATAAAATAGTGTGTCTTGCCTACTACAATTGATAGTATAAAGGTATCTTGTGATTATGGTGGTTTTTTACATTATATTTTATTAAAAATTAATTTTAGAATTTAATAAAATGGTTTTCACTGACGATATGCTACACCAGGTAATAATTTACGTGCTATAAACTGTTTACCAACATTTCTACTTTGAGATAACAAAATATTAAATACTTAATTGGATGAAATGTCTTGCAAATAAACAATAAAGTGTGGGAAAATCATATATATAAATAATAACTTGACAATGCAAGTTTATAAAACATACCATCTTTTACCTAATTGAAAGATTTTCTGAAGTCCTTCATTGGATTTTCTTCCACTTTATTCTATAAATCATTTAAATTAACTTAACTATAATATTATCTGAACCAAACACTGTGCTAATCAAGAACAGAATTATTAATATTTATATGAAGTAGTTAAAAATAGCAAATAGTGTTAAAAGTTCAGAATTAAGGTCTACAGTGCTATGGGGTATATTACACAGGATCTGTAATATAAATATTATAGTTTGCAGGAAACTTTCCTTACATGCAGCCAATATGGGTTAAATCACTGACATATAATATGATCCCCTGAGTGCTACCAGGACACCTTAGCACATATGACTTAGCATATAGCCAGGAGCAAATGTTGTGTACTGCTAGATGTGGCCTAAAATCTTCCCCCAAATGTACATACACACACACACACACATACACACACACATACATACATACCTTCCCCCAAATATATATGGCATAATTCTCAGGCAATATGGATAATTTAACTGAAATTAAAAAAAAATAGGGGGCCCGGAGACATGGCACAGCAGTGTTTGCCTTGCAAGCAGGCGATCCAGAACCTAAGATGGTTAGTTCGAATCCAGGTGTCCCATATGGTCCCCCGTGCCTGCCAGGAGCGATTTCTGAGCAGATAGCCAGGAATAACCCCTGAGCACTGCCAGGAGTGGCCCAAAACCAAAACCAAAAACAAAACAAACAAAAAATAGGGATTAAGGAAAGCTGAAAAAATTCGAATGTCATAAATTAATATGATCAGGATATTGCTATTGTAATTACTTATACTATTACACCAAAAAAAGATTAGTATTAGTACTAATTTTCTTTGCAAAATAATACCACTATAGAAATTCTTAATATTTTCCCTACACTTTCTCTTTTAATTTTATTATCTGAGCTTTAGTTAATTTTTATGTAAGTTAATATACCATATCCCTATCTCTGAACTAAACTGTTTTCATTATATCAGTGTTTTATAAACCTATGAATTTATATTCATCTACTATTTATTTGGTATATTAAGCTAACCTTGCATTCCTTGGTTAGAGTTTTCTAAGTCATGATCTAGTATTCTTTGTTCATATTGATAAACTTGATCTGCTAGTATTTTCCAGGTTCCTGCTCTGTGCTTATGAAAAATCTGATCTTCACTTTTTAAGTTTACTCAATAAATAAAAAAAACGACAATAGAATATGTAAAATAGCAGTTTAAAAATCTATCGTACATTACTTGAAAGCAAACACAAAAAGGTGAATTTTAAGGACAATAGGTTGCCATGTAAACATAATCCTAAAATATACATAATTGTAGAATTAAAAACAGTTAAATTTCAAAGAGACTGTATTCCTCTAGTTTTACAAAATGTTCAATAAAATTACATACCCTTATATATTTAGTTAAATAATAGAATATAATATTGTAAAGCCAACTAAAATTTATTTATATACACCCTAATTATTCTCTGTATAATTTTTTGCATAACATTTATTTATATTTAATTCTGCTACTTAATCTAAAATGATGAGTCAAAAAGCATGAAATTTTTTCAATTTATTGATTGTGTTCCTATGTCTAGCAAAATTGTTTTCCTATTGAAATGGTGGCTTCCTTTGTTTTGGAATAAAAAGATTTACCCACTGGAAACATCTTATTTTAGCAAGTGAATAGATGAAATGGTTAGGTATGTATGTTCCTTTTCCATTTTTAATTTCAGCGATGATTGCTGGCAGAAGGCAAGCAATAATGTAGCCTTCACCTCAGGTGTGTTAGCATATTGCAACTAAGGAAAGCTACTCTTAGACACCTAGGGGGAAAGTGATTGATCAAAGTGTCCATTGATTTACTTCCAGTATAAACTACAATTCCCTCCATAAACACTACAATTTATTGAGTTAAAAGATGTTATCATTGGAACCAAGATACAAATTATTCACAAATTGTGGTCTAAGGCAATGTGAATGGTATAATTATTTTCCAACAGGTAAACACATTCTGTGGCTTCTTCTCATTCATCCTAATTATAAATAATTGTTGTAATTAATGCTATCTAGACACAGTATGAAGTCTAGTGTGTAGATGCAATTGAAAGCAGTGCAAGTAAGATTATGTTTTATACTTAGTTGAAATAAATCCAAGTCAGGAAAGGAAGGGACTCATGGCACATTAATAGAGATGCAGATGGCAAATCAACTTGGAAATTCTAGGACAAATTTGGTCATCAGAAAAAGAAGTGTTATTTGGAGGCAAAGCACTCTAATTATCATCATTGTCATCTAAATTTTATATTGAACAGCATTGAACAATGAACTATAATCATTACTTAATTTGGTTTGAACTCAATCCCAAGATGTGAGGATTCCCTGATTACATAGAGTAGAAATATAGTCATTAATGGGAATAATCACATGCTGCTTATGTGTTCAATATTCTTTAAAATACCCTTTGATATCCAGTATAACATTAACCTTGCAGTGATAGTATGAACCTTTCATACTATAGATAGAACCTTTCAGATTCTATGTTTCAGAAACAGATTGCCTTGAGTTCCAATGCTAAATCTGAAAATTAACCTTCTCTGTATTCATCAGTTTTCTCAGCTGTAAAATATGACAAAGAGTAGAGCATGTGCTTTGTAGGGTTAGGGTATTTTAAATGAATATTAATAAATATGGGAGAGTTAAAATAGCTAAATTCTTGGAGATATTTATGTTAAAATTAGGATGTAAAACAATATAATTTTAGATTCAGTAATTAAACTTCTTTATATATTTACTCTATGTAAATCAAATCTAGATGAGGATTGACATGCTTTGATCCAAACCAACAGCAAGTTGACAGATTTTCTTTGTACTAAGTGAGTCACATTGTACCTAGACAGTTATATAAATATATAAGTATATAGTACCTAATTCAATGAATTTTAAAAATACTTATTTATATTGTACCCATTTTGATAGTCTATAAATATATTAGGTCCTAAATTAAATCTTTATCTTCTATGTAACACTTAATCTTCAAATATTCACATATAATATAAGTTATTATGCTCTCTGTTTTCATGGATAAAAATAGTTATAAGAATTTAGGCAATTCACATAGAAGATACTAAGTTATATAAACAGGATTCCACTTTAATGTATGTAAATACATTAAACTGAGTCCTGAATGCATATCTGTTACATCTGGCAACATTACCTGTTCTCACCCTGTATACAATATCTTTATAAACAGATCAGAGGAAATGTAGGAGCCAGAGCAATAGCACACCAGGTAAGACATTCACCTTGCATGCAGTCAACCCAGGTTCGATCCCATCCCGGGTCCATATGGTCCCCCAGCCTACCAGGAGTGATTTCTAAGTCCAGAGCCAGGTATGGACCAAAACAAAGAAAAAGCATAGAAATGTAAATACAATTTTTAATTCAGTTGTACTACATTCGAAATTCCTGATATTATAGTCCTGGGTAAAATGAAATAAAAAATACTGCTAATAAAATTATGACAGTACAGGAAACATTTGTGTATCTTCTACTCAGTTCACACATTCTGAATTATCTGATCTCAGTAAGAATTAAAATGTACACAATTACTTTCTTGAACAATCAATATTATCTTGAATATTATTTTCTAAATATACAAATTAATCTTTGAGATAAATCCCAAAGTCTCTGTGGTAAAATCTTAAACTACCTTATACATTAGAACAGTAAACCAAAGCAAGCACGAAGTGTATTTATTTGAAAGACTATGGTGTTATAGTTAAATAGAAACTGACAAAGACAGTTGAAGACCAATTCCCAAGTAAAAGATTCTTGAGTTTTTGTGTACAGAAATTGCTAACACCTGGAAATGTTTAAGACAATTATTTACAAAGCTTCATACATAGTAAACGTATTTTAAGTTTCAGACTCTAGGGGTGGGAGAGATAACACAATGGTGTTTGCCTTGCAAGCAGCCTATCCAGGACCTAAGGTGGTTGGTTCGAATCCTTGCATCCCATATGGTCCCCATGCCTGATGAGAGCTATTTCTGAGCAGATAGCCAGGAAGTAATCAGTGATCACCTGTGGGTGTGCCCCAAAAACCAAAAAAAAAAAAGTTTCAGCTTCTAGTCTTTAAGCTCAATTTCCAAAATCACCCCGTTTTTCTGTGAACATATTTTTCATAATTATAAACTGGATATGTTTAAATTATTGTTTGTAAAATATTAACAAAGCCCATAGAACTGAATGATATATAAAGAAAACACAAGACTTAATTTTAATCAATGATATGGACATTAATTTCTGAAGAGTGAAATATCTTTTCTATTTTAAGAAGCCAACAATAAAAGTTGTAGTCTAGTATTCTAGTATTCATCTATTCAATTCATTATAGTATTCTAGTATTCATCTTTTTGTGGGAATCGCTAAAGTTTCATATACAATTCAAGGAAACAGGTTGCTGATATCCCCAAATCATAGTATGTCACCGCTAAATTCTACAAAGTTAGTCACGAGAACCACAGATTTCACAAAATTCAGCAGGAGAATGATCATATTAAGGAGTTGCACTTAAGGCATGTATTCTATAATAAAAAACTGAGCCAGAAGGCCTGTGGGGTAGTATATATAGGGAGAAAAAGAAAAAAAATTTCAGGAATGGAAACAGCATGGACAAGTTTATTCTTGAAATGAATCATGTAAAGTACTAGGAGGAGGACCCGGGAGATAGCATGGAGGTAGAGCATTTGCCTTTCATGCAAAAGGTCATCGGTTCGAATCCCAGTGCCCCATATGGCCCCCCGTGCCTGCCAGGAGCAATTTCTGAGCATGGAGCCAGGAGTAACCCCTGAGCACTGCCGGGTGTGACCCAAAAACCAAAAAAAAAAAAAAAAAAGTACTAGGAGGAGAAAGGCATGGCCAAAACTGAGAGAAATTATGACAAGTCACTGGATATAGTCTTTTTCCCTAAAGAATACAAATGGATGGTTAATATGAATATAAGAAATGCCTATTTTATTTATTATTAAAGAAATGCAAGTAAAAACAATATGATATCTCACAAAGAGAGAAAATTTTTTCAAAAAGACTGGAAGTAAGCAGTATTGGCAGATGCAGGGAGAGATGAACCTCTGTTCTCTTGTTGCTAGTTATACTTACAAGGTTCGACCTACCTGGTAATCAACTTAGTGATTTCTTGGAAAATTTAGGATAGAACTCCTATACAACCCATAATAACACATCTTGATATCTAACCCACTAACACAAAAATTTTAATTAGAAAGGAGCTATACACATCTATGTTCTTTACAGAACTTAGTAAAATAGTCAATGGTGTGAGTCAATCCAAATGTTTGATTACAGATCAATCAATATAGAAGTTGTGGTATATTTCACAATAAAATACTTCAGTTGTAAGATAAAATGAAATCATGCAGTTTCCTTATATTTTGAGCAGGGTTTTATAGTTTTCTTTGTATAGGTTCTTCACATTTTTAATTAAGTTGACTCCAAGATATTTGAGTTTGTGTGACACTTATGTGAATGGGAATGTTTTTTATGTCCATTTCTTCTCTATCATTATTGGTTTTTTATTTTTGAGTGCTATTTTGTAGCCTGCCACTTTGCTATATTAATCTATTGTTTCTAGAAGCTTTTTTGGTAGTCTTTAGTGTTTTCTAAATGGAGTATAATATTATCTGCAAACAATGAGAGCTTGATATCTTCCTTTCCTATCTCAATGCCCTTGGAATCTTTTTCTTGCTTAATCACTATATCAGAAGCTTCCAGCACTATGTTGAATAGGACTGGTGAGAGAGAGCATCCTTGTCTTGTATCAGATTTTAGAGGAAAGGTTTTTAATTTATCACCATTGAAAATAATATTTTCCATTGGCTTGTGGTAGATGGACTTGACTATATTGAGAAAAGTTCCTTCCATTCCCATCTGAATGAGTTTTTTTTTAACAAGAATAGATTTTGAACCATATCAAATACTTTCTCTGCATCTATTGATATATGGTTTTTCTTTTTCTTTTTTAATATAATATTTATTTTAATCATAGTGGCCTACATGTCATTGCCAATAATAATTTAGGTACATATTAACATACAGTCAGGGGAATTCCCATCACTAATTGTCCTCCCTCCACCTTCGTTCCCGTCCTACCTCCCATATCCTCTCCCCTCACTCCCGGGGCTGCCAGAATAAGTGGTACCCTCTGTCCCTTGCTGACTACTTAGTGGTCCAACACCAGTTTGGTCTTGATAACTCCCTTAATTTCCGCTCTAGTTGGGAGGCGGGACTAGATAGTTCAAGTTATGTGGTTTTATTTGAAGAAAAGTAATAAACTGGGGAAAAAGTCAAATACCCCGAAAATGGGCAGAGTCCTTCTGTAAGCTCTCATCCTAGTTTTGAGAGAAAGAGAAAAAGGAGGTGGAACACCACAGCAGTATAAAAAGATGTATCAAATAAAACATCCAGTGAACACTCCAACAATAAAGATAAGCACCACATAAAGGCCATGGTCTTGAGATAAAAAACATGGCAGAACACATAAAGGGAAAAAAGAAGAAAAAAATTAAATATGAACGGAGCCAACAACTGCAATAACCACACCAGAACAAATAAATTGGCAAAAACTAGATAAAAAATGTGCTTTTTGCCTTTTCTTTTCTTTTTTTTCTTTCCTCCTGCACAGGCACAGTAAATATTGGGATAATTTAAAAAGGAATTCCCTTGGACTAAGAAGAACAGGATTTCTCCACCCTTGAAGTATATTGTCATGGGATTAACTATAGACTCCTTTCAGGTTCATTTACTCTCCCCTTGGTGCTTTTGTGGTGTATGGAAGACTTCTGCTCCATCCTGGGTGATAAAATCAGACCTCTGTATCTAGAGATCTCATATCTGCACAGGTCAGGGAGTGGAACTTATGATGAAGTCTTTCTTTGTGATTCTAGAAGTTCTGTTCCCTCTGTGTCATTTTAATCTGTTTTCTGTGGTTGGTGGTATTGGTCTTTGTGCTGATCCTAGGACGGGGCCTGGGATAGCATCTTTCATTATTTTTGCAGAACACCAATTCTGTTGCAATTGTCTCAGACAGACCTCTGGAACTAGAGATCATGGTTGTTGTGCAGGTCATAGCTGAAACCCTAGACTAGGGCTTTTTTATTGGTCCCAAGATACATACAGTCCTGTCATGGTTCTATCAGCCAGTCATCTGTAAATCGCAATCTTGGCATTTGGACAGACCAAAGGGTGACAAGTCTTCTGATTTTGTCTTATCGTTAGATGGTGAGGTAGGATAGCCTGCACTTAGTTCAAGTTGTTCCCAGTTTCCTCGTTGTCAGGATATCAAATTAGAGCTGGCACTTGTTGATGCCCGAGCAGTATTAAGGATGTCCCGGATGGGATTTGTTTCCTGTGGCTGTTGTGAAGAACTGTGTCATTTCTATATCTGGGATCCAGTGTTCAAGGCTGGACAGTTGGTGTCTAATTACCTAGGGTCTAAGTTGTGTCCACGTGACATATTTTCAAGGTGGGAGATGCCCATGTATTATAAAGAAAAATGAGTTCTTTTTTCCACATTTTTTAAATTTTTTATTTTTAATTATGAGATCAAATATGCAAAGAAAGAGGACAAGGTAAAGTTACAGTGGAAGGACAATTACCCATAACATAATTTTCAGAAGAAGTCCCCTTGCTGATATCTTAACGTTGAACTTACTGCCAAAGAAAATTAAGATAAATAAAACAGAATCCATGTACAATTACTTTGTCCCTCAAGTCCCAGATTGTAATACAGAAGAATGAGTTCTTATCTCTAGCAGGTAAGCGCTCTTTTTTATACATAATATCTCCCCCTTTTTTTAGTGTGCCTTTGCAGGGAGAAATGGTGATACATTATATTGCCAGTGCATTTGAGGGTGGAAAGAGAAGAAACCAGAAATAGGTCACACACACAAGAAAGATAAAAATAGAAATAAATGAGGGAACTGGAAAAGTTATCTGACGTACAGGTGGGTGTGAGGTGGGATGGAGGGAGATTTGTGACTTTGGTGGTGGGAGTGTTGTACTGGTGAAGGGGGTGTTCTTCACATGACTGAAACCTAATCACAATCATATATGTAATCAAGATGTTTAAATAAAAAAGGAAAAAATAGAAATAAAAATATATGTGCTCACACAGACACACACACATATATAAAGAAAAAAGATTTAAAAATTAAATTAAAAAGTGATTAAAGGAACAGAGTGATGCAAGAGACTACCTTACATTTGGGGAAAAGCAGGTAAAGAGATGGTGTAATAGAGGTCTTATACTTATGATGGAAGTGTAGGTTTCCCCACTGTCTTTTGAGATTTTCTTGTGGTGTGTGGGTTCCCGGGCGCCTTTCTCTCTAATTTCTTTTTCTTTCTCTTTTTCTTTTAAATTGATTTTCTCTTTCCTTCTCTCCTGCCCTTTCCATATACTTTCCCCTTTCCCCTATTTGGAAATCCGACTATCCCTTCACCCCTCAATCCCACTCAGATTACCCATCTCATTAAAACTCTTCACCCTCAGTTCTTAAACCATTAAGCATCAAGACTGACCTCTACCCCAACGAATCAGAACCCAGCACCCAAGCGAAAACAATCAGTCAAATTCACACCTCGTCACCTGCAAGAAAAGACAACCAACTCCCCTGCTGATGTGTGCTGTGTGGTCCTCCTTACCAACCCTTCCTGACCTGGACTGTTACTTAAAGCTGAACTTAGCCATAAAAGTATCCCAATGCAAGAACCCTTCCCAAGACCTCCTTGCAGTACAACTTTTGCCATTCTCAAGAGGGTCAGGTATTGATTTTTCTTTTTGTTGATATGGTGTATTATGGTGTATTATGTTGGTGTATTATGTATTTATGTATGTTAAATCATCCATGTATTCCTAGAAATGAATTCTACTTGGTCGTGGTGTATGACCTTATTGATGAGGCATTGGTTCCTATTTGCCAGACTTTTGTTGAGGATCTTTGCATCTGTGTACATCAGGGATATTGGTTTGTAGTTTTGTTTTCTTGTTACATCTCTGTCTGGTTTTGATATCAGGGTGATGTGAGCTTCATACAAACAATTTGGGAGTGTTTCTGATTTTTCAATTTCATGAAAGAGCCTGAAAAGAATTGAGAATAGTTCTATTAAGGTTTGAGAGAATTCGTTAGTGAATCCATCTGGGCCTGTGCTTCTGTGTTTGGGAAGACTTTTAATTACTCTTTTAATCTCCTCAGTAGTGATGTGTCTATTTAGATATTCTAGATCATCCTGCTTTAACTATGAATGATTGTAGGAGTTCAAGAATTTGTCCATTTCTTCCAGGCTCTCAAGTTTCTTGGCACACGGTTTCTCAAAGTAGTCTCTTATTATCTTTTGAATCTCTGCAATATCTGTAGTGGTATTACGCTTTTCATTTCTAATCCAGTTTATTAAGTTTCCCTCTCTGTATTTCTTTGTGAGTTTTGCTTGTCGTTTATTAATCTTGTTTATGTTTTCAAAGAACCAACTTTTGCTTTTGTTGATTTTTTAAATTTTTATCTCATTGATTTCTGCTCTAAGACTTGTTTTTTTCTTTTGCTTCCCTATTTTGGGATCCTTTTGTCAATACTTTTCTAATTTTAAAAGTTGTGTCACTAAAATATTTATACAGGCCCCTTCTTCCTTTCTGATGAGTGCTTGCAATGCTATACATTTTCCTCTTAGTATGGCTTTTGCTGTGTCCCATAAATTCTTATAGTTTGTGTCTTCATTGTCATTTGTTTCCAAAAATATTTTGATTTCCTTTTTGATTTCATCTCTGAATCACTGGTTGTTCAGCAGTGTGCTGTTTAATTTACAGGTGTTAAATGTTTTCTTCTGTGATCCTTTGCATTTCACTTCTAATTTTAGGTCTTGTGATCTAAGAAGGTAGTCTGCATAATTTTTAGTCTCTTGCTTTTATGAAGATATGTTTTATGAGCTAGCATGTGGTCTATCCTGGAAAATTTCCCATGTGCATTGTAGAAGACTGTGTGTCCAGTTTTCTGTGGATGGAGTGCTGTATATATATCCACTCTCTTCCATTTCTCTTTTCAGAGTTAGTATATTCTTGTTGAGTTTCAGCTTGGCTGACCTATCAAGGGGTGATAGGTCTTCCACTTTCTGAATGCATAACCGAGAGTAACCCCTGAGTGTTACCAGGTGTGGCCTAACCTCCCCAAAGTCATCTTGAAGATGATATTCAAGTTCTAAAACAACAATTTATCACTTTCTTTTAAGCTTGTAAACTAGTTCATTATTTTTTTTATCTTAACTGTATTAGGTAACATGGCTATAATAGTAGTCATGGTTATAGTGTTGCTTACAGCCAACATACTCATGATCTTCCACTGCTCTCCCATATCACCTCTACAATTAAAGTCATCTATGACTTGAGCCAGCTTCTTTTTAAATCCATAGAGATTTAATATAATCCTCATTTAATTTAGAATTAAAACAAATGGAAATTTACAGTGGTAGATAATAGAGAACCTCCTAATATAGCCTTAATAACAGATGTCTCAGCCTTTCCACAGATTTATAATAATTCAGGGAATTAAAAAATTATTATGATTAATGGAACACTTGTTATGTCAGACATTATGCTAAACACAATGATCTTTCATTCTTGGAACCACCATCTGTAGTAGACACTATTATCCCAATTTTACTTATGAGAAAAAAATGAGGTTTTTAATATTTAATTTTTTCAGTATTATTCAATTTGTAAATGATGGAGCTTCGACCCTATTACGACTAGGTGCCTGATTCCAATGAATTAGATCTTGACCATTACTATATCCACTCTAATATTACTGGCTACACAATGTTTGCTTAAAAAATAAGAACACTTAGGAAATTCACTTTTTCTTGACTCTTTTGGCGACAGGTCAATTTATAATATAAGCACTGTTTTCAAGGGCTGGAGGTTGACAAGTCACCATTCATTTATATTTTTCCTGTGTTCCAATGATTTAACATATTTTATGAAGCTATTAGTGCTTTATTTTTTATTACCTTGCCTACAGATTGGAAGGAATGTAAAAGAGTCATAGTGGGATGAGCATGGT
>PVKC010029167.1:0-15185 GCA_004027635.1 Crocidura indochinensis
ACTTCATGCCTTAAATATTAGCTACTCTGCACCTGACAGGAAGTCACCCTCCCCTTGTTTGACACTTCCAAAACCATTTCTAACCTCTAATAATGAGCTATGCATTATAAAAAGTCTCCATAAGAAAGGTTATTATTCATTAAGTAATAATATTTCTAATATTAAGAATAGTTACAAATGTCTGTGTTTTGCTTACTCAGGTCCAAATCAGGACTGTGTACAAAAGAGTCAGCAAATTCAGATCTTATACTCGGTTTGGGGACCAGAGTGAGAGCACAGCAGTATGGCATTTGCCTTGCACTTGGCTGAACCAGGACAGAACCAGGTTGGATTCCCAGCAGTGCTCAGGGGTCATTCCTGGCTCTGTGCTCAGGAATAACTCCTGGTGGTGTTCTGGGGACTATATGGTGCATTAAAAAAAAAAAGGAATATAAGCCATGTACTTCCCTGACTATCCTCGAGCACCTGAAAAAATTTTGTTATAACAATTTTGTTATTTGTTATTGTTTTGGGCCTCAACAGCTATATTTCAGGCTCCTGGTGGGGCTTTGGGTTTCAAATCCGGGTTGGCTACATCAGGCCACCTTACCTGTTCTGCTATCACTCCAGATCTTTTTTAAAATATCCACCATGCAAACAAGGCATCTTTGATTTTTTTCAGGAAATAACTTTTAGAAGTGACTGTCAATGATAATATAAGCCGATAAACAAGAAGCTGAAGGTCACCCGGCCTGTAACGCCCCTTTATCATGAGCAGACTTCACAGCTGCCGCTCTATGGAACCAATTGGCAACTTACATCTCTCTGGAGCCTGGTCAATGTGGTCTGGGCAGAGGAGGAAGAAATGCCTGCAGTCCTGGAAGGTGCCAGCACTTGCGGCACAGGGGAAATGATACATTTGGGTACATCGCTCTTCACAGCATCGAATAGTGGCTCCAAGGTGCTTACAAAATGCACAGCGCTTGAAAAGGGGCAGAGAAAAGAGAAATATTTTAATAAAACTTGGAGGAACAAATTTAAATGAGGAGCTAAGAAAGATTTCAAAATTCTGTTCCACATTGCTACTAAAACAATGTTAACTGCAAAATATTATTCAAATCATCTGTTAAAAATTAAAAAAATTGGGGCCAGGCGGTGGCACTGGAGATAAGGTGCCTGCACTAACCTAGGACGGACCGCGGTTCGATCCCCTGGTTCCCCATATGATATGGTCCCCCGTGCCTGCCAGGAGCGACTTCTGAGAGAATAGCCAGAAGTAACCCCTGAGCGTCACCAGGTGTGGCCCATAAACCAAAAAAAAAAAAAAAAAAAAAAAAAAAAAAAAAAAAAAAAAAAAAAAAAAAAAAAAAAAAAAAAAAAAAAAAAAAAAAAAAATTTAAATAAGATACCTGAAAAATTAATTTAAGATACTCAGTTAAGTGCTTGCCTTAATATTTTTTTGGTTTTTGGGCCACACCCATTTGACACTCAGTGGTTACTCCTGGCTATGCGCTCAGAAATCACTCCTGGCTTGGGGGGACCATATGGGACGCTGGGGGATCGAACTGGGGTCCGTCCTATGCTAGTGCTTAGCAAGGCAGACACCTTACCTCTAGCGCCACCTTCCTGGCCCCGTGCTTACCATAATTTAGACTCATCCATACATTCAAGACTAAAAGGCTAGCATCTAAATTTTTTATATTGATACTGTCAAAAACATACTGATAATTATTTTTTACTTGTAATATGGTTTTAAAGCAGGCTTCTAGTTCGTGTTATTTTAAGTGATTAAATCCCACCAAATAAACAGAAAGTGTGTTATTTATAAACCTTGTTACTATTTTCATCCTGCCTGAAACTCGGCATGAATTAAACTTGACATCAGAGAATACATTCACATTAACAAGCCCAGCAATGTTGTCACAGCCACATGCCCATAAATGCTGATTCCCTGTCGTTATTTGCTTCAAGTTTCTTCATCAAAGCTGCAGATGGGAAGGAGCCATGGGCATCTCATCTACCCTTCCAACCAATCACCAGTGTCCCCATTACAAACTACTGCTACAGTCCCAAGAAATAACATGAACTGATTGATGTGGAATCATCCTATGCCTGAAACTCGACTACAAACAACTTTGCAAATCACAATGCCTTAACAAATAAACAAATAAAAATAAGAATACTGGGCTGGAGAGATAGCACAGTGATAGGGCATTTGCCAGGATCCCGGCATCTCATATGGTCCCTCTCAAGCCTTCCAGGAGCTATTTCTGAGCACTGCTGAGTATGGTCCCCCCCTTAAAAAAAAAAAAAAAGAATACTAATCACACAATCTATCTTCCATTATTCTAGAAAGGCAAGAAAATGCTGAGAACACTGCATTTTATGCCGCATCAATTGCTCAACATGATTTTTAGCAATACAAAATAACCTGTTTCAGGATAAAAATCTAGAATCTTTGTGGTTTGGGAGTTACACCCAACAGTGCTCAGGGGCTACATCTGATACTCTGCTCAAAAGATAACCCTGGCAGTGCCGAGTCAAGCCTGGTTGTCCCACGTGCCAAGAATGTCCTCAGCATGCCACTCTCTCCCAGCCCTCTCATCCTTTTTTACTAGACAACAACTTTCATAATCTTGCACAGAAAACATTTTAGCAGTGACACAAATTTAGGAGCTTGATAAGAAAACACACACACACACACACACACACACACACACACATACACACGTTTTGTGTGGCCCAGGTCACCAGGAAAGGCCATGTACTGACTAGTGTGACCCACACAGCTTGGTGGTACATCATGGGGAATGGTCCTAGGTTCAGGAGCACTGCTCGGGAGATCCAAAAAAGAAAAGATAAAAGAAAATATAAAACCTTTGCGTGTTTTGTGAATTGTGACAGTACATGACTTAAGCTAACCTACCATAAGAACTGGAATTAAGCCTACTATACTAACTTCAAATAATATATACCATAAATAAAGAAAAGAAATAAGATTCTGTGTGTAAGAGAGCATTTCAACCCATTTTTCTAGAGTGACACAGCTAATGAGAGGAAACACATGCTCTATCTATAGGTTAGAATGTTTTTCTGAACCAGTAAGACTATCTGTAGGAAACATTACATTGATCCAAGAGAAGCTCTCGAACACCACTGCACTTATGCAACCCTCGCTGAGAATCAAATTACTACAAAGAATCACAAAAAAGATGGGGCAGGAGAGATAGTACAGCAGGTAGAGTATTTGCCTTACACAGTCAACCCAGGTTCAATCCCTGCATCCCAGATGGTCCCCAGAACATGGCAGGAGCAATTTCTGAGTGCAGATAGGAGTCAGTCCTGAACACTGGCAGGTGTGACCCCCAAAATATAAATCAGAAGAATTTTATAAATAAGAGTTGGGAGAGGAAGTTAAGTTCTAATACAGTGGTCCTCAGACTATGCCCATGGACCACATATTGTATTTGTTCCCGTTTTGTTTCTTCTTCTTTTTTTTTTTTTTTTTGGTTTTTGGTTTTTGGTTCACACCTGGTAGTGCTCAGGTTACTCCTGGCTCCATGCTCAGAAATCGCTCCTGGCAGGCACAGGGGACCATATGGGCACCGGGATTCGAACCGATGACCTTTTGCATGAAAGGCAAACGCCTTACCTCCATGCTATCTCCCGGACCCCTCGTTTTGTTTCTTTACATCAAAATAAGATGTATGCAGTGTGCATAGGAATTTGTTCATAATTTTTGTTTTTACTATAGTCTGGCCCTCCAATGGTCTGAAGGACAGTGAACTGGGCCCCTGTTTAAAAAGTTTGAGGACCCCTGTTTTAATACATTGAATTCATATTTAGAACATGTTCCATGGTGTGATGTGAGTTGAGCCCAGCCCTCCCTCTGAGAAGCCTACCCTAGCCTTCTCAGACAGTTCTCTCGGGCTCTGCTTTAAAATACAAAATACATACATACATACATATATACATACATACATACATACATACATACATACATACATACATACATAAAGGTTGGTGGGGATAAACTCGGTGGAGCTCAGAGCTGACTCCTGAATCTATGCTAAGGGATCACTCCTGGAAGGGTTTGGGAACCATATGAGATACCAGAGACTTGCAAGTCAGCTGCCTGCAAGTCAAGCTCCCTTCCTGTTATATTATCTCTTTGGCCCTTGCTATTTTTTTTTAAAGGGGGAAACAAAGAAAAATAAAATCAACTGCCAAAGATTGATTTGGGTACAGTGGGTAGGGTGCAAATTAACCCAGGTTTGACTTCTGGCACCTAATATGATCCTCCAAGCACTGGTCAGAGTAATTCCTGAGTGAAGAGCCAAGGAAGGACCGCAGTTCAATCCCCTGGCATCCTGTATGATCCCCCCAAGCCAGGGGCAATTTCTGAGCCCTTAGCCAGGAGTAACCCCTGAGCATCAAATGGATGTGGCCCGAAAAAAATTTTTTTTAAATTTTTAAAAAAGTATGCAAACTAATTAATTAACATGGCTCCAATGGGAATTTTATATGACTTCCTAGTGTTACAATGTATATTATTTAAAATTTTGAGGATAGGGGGCTAGAGAGGGACTCCAAAGGTATTACAAGTAGTCAACCAAGACTCATCTCTGGCATCCTATATGGTCCCTCAAGCCTATCAGGAGCGATTCCTGAGTGCAGAGCCAGGAATAAGCCCTGAGTATCATAAAAAAAAAAAAAAAAAAAAATTCACAAGGCTGGAGTGATAGCACAGTAGCCTTACATGTGGCTGACCCAGGACAAACCTGGGTTCAGTTCTCAGCATCCCATTTAGTCTCCCAAGTTTACCAGGACAATTTCTGAACATCGCTGGGTATGACCCCAAAACAAAAACAAATATAAATAAATAAATAAATAAATAAATAAATAAATAAATAAATAAAAACAAGGATATCAGTTTATCCAACCATTCTATTATGGTATCATTGTTTGTGTTCCGTGTGTGTGTGTGTGTGTGTGTGTGTATGGTATCATTGTTTGTGGTGTGTGTGTGTGTGTGTGTGTGTATTGGTTTTTCGGTCACACCTGGTGACGTTCAGAAATCACTCCTGGCTTGGGGGACCATATGAGACACTGGAGGATCGAACCACGGTCCGTCCTAGGCTAGCACACACAGGGTCTTACCACTTTTGTGCCACCACTCCGGCCCTGATGTTCCCAATATTTTGTGTTATAGTTATTAACTTTCAACAAGAAGTATGTTTGTGTGCCTGGAAGTTCTTTACATGAAAGGGAAGTCACATGCAAGCCTAGTTTACTAAGCAGTCCCAAATTCTCCTCCCAAAGGCCTGCAGTGAAAAACATTTCTACCCCCAAAGAACCAAAAAGTGGAGACAGAGAAACAGGACAACAGGGAGGGAATTTGCCTTGCACACAAATGACCAGGTTCAATCTTCATCATGCCACAGGGTCCCCCAAGCATATCCAGGATTGACTCCTGAGGACAGAGTCAGGAGTAACCCCTGAGCACAGCTGGGTATGACTCAAAAACATAAATGCATAAACAAATAGATAAATAAAAACTCAAAGTACAGAAGTGAGATAAAATCCTAAGAGATTCTATTGGAGTCTAACCAATCTAACCCATCTATTGGATATCTACATTTTGTTAACAAGGACACCTTATCTTCTTTCAGGAACACATACTATATATACTCATGTATAAGCCAACCAAGTATAAGCTGATTCCCCTAATTTTACCCTAAAACTGGGAAAACTAATTCAGCAGCCACTGGTAAATTTCAAAAATAAAAATATAGGGGCCGGAGTGGTGGCACAGTGGTAGGGCGCTTGCCTTGCATGCGGCTGACCTAGGACGGGCCATGGTTTGATCCCCGGCATCCCATATGGTCCCCCAAGCCAGGAGCAATTTCGGAGCATATTGCCACAAATAACTCCTGATCATCACCAGGTGTGGCCCAAAATCAAAAACCAAAATAAATAAATATAAATACCCAAAACAATTACAATAAATAATGAATCAGTAGGTTAAATGTTTTTCAATATTTATTGCTAAAGAAAAACTGTAAACTAGCAAAAATAACTTAAAAACTTTAAAGTGGGGGCCCAGGAGATAGCATGGAGGTAAGGCATGCAAAAGGTTATCGGTTCGAATCCCGGTGCCCCATATGGTCCCCCGTGCCTGCCAGGAGCAATTTCTGAGCATGGAGCCAGGAGTAACCCCTGAGCACTGCCGAGTGTGACCCAAAAAAAAAGAAAAAAAAAACTTTAAAGTGCAGAATACTGTAGCTTAACAGGTAATCAAGCTAAATCACAAAGGTTAAAATCCTTCAAGACTTCCTCCTCATCATCAGTATGTCCAAACAGAGCTTCAGCTGTATCTGACGTGAGGGGATCAGCATAGACGTTGTCATCATCACTGAGTTTGCAGACATCATCATTACTGCTGTCAGTCTCATACAAAGCACAGAATACTGTGAATTAAATAGTTCAGTGGCATACAGTTCAGTTCAGCCACCTACCTCTTGAACTCAGTCGCAACTTGTGGACTGAGCTGAAGCACCGCCCCCACCCCCAGTAGATAGCAGAAATCGACTGGAGTCTATGTACATTTGATTCAGTGCGCATGCACAGATTCAAATAACCTGAATAACCCGAGTATAAGCTGAGTTAGGAGCTTTTGGCACAAAATTTGGCTTATACTTGAGTATATATGGTATATGCAAGTTCTGGTAAGTTACACATTTACTAGAATCCTCTCACACCATCACTCCAAGGCCTACTTTCCCATTCTGGGGCTAGATTTAACCAGAGGGAGAGCAGGTCTCCCAGTCCGATTCTGCATGAGGGGGAGACAGCCTTGCTCTCTGAAGTCCTCTTCAATATTAATCAGCATCCAAGAACAAAAGTGGTCCCTTGTGTCCAAACAGGACAAGGCAGATGAGTCAAAAATGCTGAAGACTCAGGACTGGAGTAATGACGCAAGCAGTAAGGCATTTGCCTTGCCCGAGATAGCCTAGGACAGTTCAATCCCCCAGAGTCCCGTATGGTCCCCCAAGCCAGGAGTGATTTCTGAGCGAATAGCCAGGAGTAACCCTTGAGCATTACTGGATGTGGCCCCAAAATAAAAAACAAACAAACAAAAATGCTAAAGACTAATGTCAATCCAGAAGACCCATGCGTATGTGCAAATAGTTCCCATCATGAAGGATATTGATATTGTTCGAGATAATAGAATGTCTACACTCAATATGAGATGAAATTTCCAGACAGCTGTTCAAACCATTGATCAAAAGGCAAATTACATACCCATGATAACCTTATGCCGCTACTCTTTGTAAAGCTGATGTTATGATAACTCCACAATTACAAGTCTAAGTTCTTGATGCCAAGTCTCTAAGTTTCATTTATATTCAATCTATTAAACCCCATATCAGTTTTATGGCCAACAGTTCCTTTGGAAGTCAGCCCTCTAAACAAACTTGGCAAAAACCAAGAAAAGTTATAGGTAACAAAGCAATTTACCCGGGGCCGGGCGGTGGCGCTGGAGATAAGGTGCCTGCCTTGCCTGCGCTAACCTAGGACGGACCTCGGTTACCCCATATGGTCCCCTGTGCCTGCCAGGAGCGATTTCTGAGTGAATAGCCAGGAGTAAACCCCTCAGCGTCACCGGGTGTGGCCCAAAAAACCAACAAAGCAATTTATCCATCCTGTCCCAGTTGAGACAGCCCAACCTAGGATCTGCCTTTACAGACAGAAGGTAAATGCTGCATTTATTTTTGTGGGTTTTTTTTTTTTCCCCCAAAGTGACATGAAAATCACAGCAAAAGATCTGAGAGATGCCAGAGTGTATGTATATATGCTTCTGTTCTGGGGCAATGCCAACTTGACTAAAAAACAGTATTTTAATTGATTTTTAAATTATCCAACCAAGTCAGTTCACACTAAAACCTATCTTATCCTGTCTCTCTTATTTTAAATCCTCACCAAGCAGTTTGTAAGAGTTAAAATGCGGCCATGTGAATTCAGAAGTACACTTAGTACCTCTATTTATAAAGATAATACTGCCTAACTTAAAGACTAAGAAATGTATGATCTCTATAGTAAAATCTAACAGTATGCTCTACTCTCATATAGAAACAATCATTATCTACTGGGACTTTTACCTACTAATCAGAATAACATCATCACTGTAAAATCATGATACTGTATCACCATGATCACCATCATTGCTAACTCTTTTCTGGGGTTGGGGGACCCCAAGTAGCACTGAGGGGGGCCTAGGCCACTCCAGAAATGATGGTGACACACTGTTCCTCAGGCTCCACCCAGAGATCCCCAGTTCCGGTCATATGGAGCCAGGGCCCAAGCTTGGGTGCCGCCACCCCTCCGATCCAGGCCTAAAGGGCCCCATGACAGGCAGTTCCTCTGGTCTCCTCTCCTTACCTCTGTGCTCCCTGAGACGACAGCTTTGTCCACGTTCACTAAGGCGGGCTCCTCCATCTGGCACACGCCCAGAGACCACTCCACACAGCGGCGGTGAGCCCAGCAAGTACCTACAGGGGGCAGACAGATGTCAAACACCCAGCCGGAAAGCCATGAAACCCCAAACCAAGCCAGGAGTTTGGACAGGGACAGCTCTGAGCCAGAGTGACACAGCATAAATGTACAATCCCACCAAGGCTGCGGGAGCAAAGACCCTGTGGTACTGCCCGTAAGTGAAGGTTTGAACAGGGCAGACAGTGGACACTTCCACAAACACACAAGGTGTCAATTCACAGACAAGAGAATATTTTTTACTTCCTTTATTTAGGAGTGATCCCGGTGCCCCATATGGTCATGTGTGTGCATGTGCTGCATCCTGACTCTATCTATACTTAGGAATTACTTGGGGCAGGTTTGGGAGAAACACATGAGATGCTGGGGATTAAAACCGGGTTGGCTACATGCAAGGCAAGCACTTTCCTGCTGAACTATCACTCTAGCCCCTTATTTCGTATCTTTATCTAGTTTACACTTAATGAAAAAATAAAATGCTTTGGTTACATTTTGGTTTCATCCCACACGGTGAAAACCAAACTAGTCTCTCAACACTTTACCTCAGAGCACTTGAGCCACTTTCAACTGACATACAATTCAGTAAAAGAATGAACAGCAGAATCCTGCAGCGTTTCATGAACACAGCTGCCTATTCTGGTCTCTTAGCATGCTACCTGCCAAAGTTGACTGTCTTCCATTTTTGATGGGTGAAAATGCCACATCCACTAAGCTCTCAAATATCCTGATCCCATAGAACTTCCTTTTCTGAAGAGTACTCACTAGATCAACAAAAACAAATTTAAAAACTCTAGCAATAAATGGGGAGAAGAAATAAACAGACATTTTTTTTTTAGAGGAATACAGGCCCACTGCCAATACATACATGAAAAAGTTCTCAGCACTGCTTATTAGGAAAGATAATCAAGATAACAAGGAGATCTCCTCTCATATCAGTGAGGATACCACATATCAAAAACAGTAGGAACAGGACCGGAGAAATAGCACAGCAGTAGGATTTTGCCTTACAAGTAGCCAATCCAAGACAGAGGGCAGTTTGAATCCCAGTGTCCCACATAGTTCCCTGTGCCTGCCAGGAGCTTTTTCTGAGTGCAAAGCCAAGAGTAACCCTAAGCATTGCTGGGTGTGACCCAAAAACAAACAAACAAAAACAATAGGAACATTCTGTGCTAGTGGAAAAGAAACTCTCATTCCCTGCTGGTGAAATGCTGTCTGGCTCAGCCCCCATGGAAAACAGTATAAAGAGTCCTCTGTAAACTTAGAATTAGATTTCCCTAAAATCCACCAATTCCACTTCTGGGATCTCCCCAGGAAATAAAAACATTCATTCTGGGACTGGAGCAATAGTACAGAAAGGAGTGTACTTGCCTTGCATGTGTTTGACCCAGGTTCAATCCCCGGAATCCCATATGGTCCCACAAACACCACCAAGAGTAATTCCTGAACTCAGAACCAGGAATAACCCCTGAACATTGATGGGTATATCCCAAAAACAAAACAAAAAATAATTCAAAAGGACATATGCAACCATTTTGCACTGCAGCACTTAGTACAAAGAACTAAGACATTGAATCAATCTAGGTGTCTAACAAGAAATTGAATGGATTATGAAGATGTGGTACACATATACAATGGAGTACTATGCAGCTTCAACTTGATTGAAACTGTAAGATATCATATTGAGTGAAGTAAAACAAGAAGAAAAACAGGATGATCTCACTTATCAGTGGAGTATATAGAATAGCAGAATGAGAAAATGGAAGATGCTTACAGTGGCCTTGACCCCAGCTTATGGAGGAGAAGGATAGAGAAGAACTCAAGGCAGGAAGGAGGAATATGAGAAAGAGAAGTACTGGGGGAACAGGGGTCAGGGCTTCCATTTGTTGGTGATGTGGAAGAGTGGTATAGTTATGAATCCAAAGCACAGATTCAACAACACTATGAACTAGAAATCAAAACTGCAATCACCAATCTTTATAATGTGCCTGACAAACAATGATGGAGTGTGGAAACACTGGTGATGAGAATTGAAAATGTTGGTGGCATTCGTGTTGAAGTATTATATGCCTAAAATTCAACTACCAATAACTTTGTAACTAATGGTTCTTTAACTATATTAAAAAGTTCAACTTAAAATGGGGCCGGGCGGTGGCGCTGAAGGTAAGGTGCCTGCCTTGCCTGCACTAGCCTCAGAAGGACCACGGTTCGATCCCCCGGTTTCCCATATGGTCCCCCAAGCCAGGAGCAACTTCTGAGCACATAGCCAGGAGTAGCCCCTGAGCGCCACCGGGTGTGGCCCAAAACCCCCCCAAAAAAAAAGTTCAACTTAAAAAAAAAAGTTCCTGGGGCCGGGCAGTGGTGCTAGAGGTAAGGTGCCTCCCTTGCCTGCACTAGCCTTGGACAGATGGGGATTCAATCCCCTGGTGTCCCATATGGTCCCCCAAGCCAGGAGCGACTTCTGAGCGCATAGCCAGGAGTAACCTCTGAGCGTCACCGGGTGTGCCCCCCCCCCAAAAAAAAAGTTCCTTTCCTGAATTGTCAGGTCTCCACAGCCAGCTATATGTGTATTAGACAACAAGCAAAGATTCCTGCAAAGTCTCCAGCCCAGGCTGGCCCATGAACCAAGTCAACATTATGAGATAATTGATCTTACCTATGATACAACAGCTAACAACAGTGATTTTGATACTGGAGGAAAGGTCTCTATGGTGAGGAAGGCCATTCCCGACAGACTCGGAGGGGAGTCAGTGCTGAGGATGTTCTCATACCTGTGGGCTCGAATAAGGCTTGGACATCTATGGCATCCGGAAGGCCGACCAGGCTGAGTTCATCCCAGAGCTTCCCGGCCTGGTCCTCAGAAACCGTCTGTGTGCTCACACTTACACATGATACCAGGTCCTGCCGAGGGCATCGTTCTCTGCAACAAAGAGACCACAGGCCCAGCAATGTCATGAGTTGTCACGAGCAACCCAAGTACCTGGTGTTTCAAGTATGTGTTACTCAGTGTACATGCATAACACTCGGAATTCACAGGAAATGATTCACGGTGTCAGATGTATAACTAGTTCTTGCACTATATCATGGCAACAACTTTTCTAGAGTCTCCAAATCCATAAGGAAGTGTTAAAAATGGGACGTGCAGATTTATTTGTACTCTTTCTACCTGTTTTTAAATGAATACTATCTTCTACTCCGTAATTGTTTTTATCTCAGAAGATGGATGCTCCCGGGGCTGGAGAGAGAGCTCAGAGTGGAGGGTACTTCCCTTGCACAAGGCTGATCCAGATTTGATTAACGACATCCTATCTGGTTCCTCAATCCCACCAGGAATGATCTCTAAATTCAGAGCCAGAGTCAGCCCTGAGCATTGCCAAGTGAGATCCCCAAAGCCAAAACCAAAAACCAAGGGGCCGGCGAGGTGGCGCTATAGGCAAGGTGTCTGCCTTGCCAGCACTAGCCTAGAATGAACCACGGTTTGATTTCCGGAGTCCCATATGGTCCCCCAAGCCAGGAGCGACTTCTGAGCACATAGCCAGGAGTAACCACTGAGCGTTAGCGGGTGCGGCCCAAAAACAAAACAAAAAGACCAACAAAACAAAACAAAAAACAACAAAACAAAAAATAAAAACAAACCCCAGAGCCGGGGAGATAGCATAGCAGTATGGCATTTGCCTTGCATGTAGTCGACCCAGGAGGGACCCAGATCGATTCCAGCATCCCATATGGTTCCCCAGCCTACCAGGGGCAATTTCTGAATGCAGAGCCAGGAAAACCCCTGGACACCACAGGTGTGGCTCAGAAGCCAAATAACAATCAATAAATATATAAAGCTTCATATTTGATAACACAAAGATTGAACCAGAAACATTGTATTTACTTAAGTGGAAACTGTAACATTAGAGCTGCTCATGAAATGCAAAGGAAAGTTCTCTCTTAGGAAATTAAACACCTGCTCTAGGCTATGGCAAGCGGGCAGAGAGAAGACTCAAGAGGTGCATCTTAAGGTCCAGGGGGAAGCCAACAGGGCTCTGGGATGGGAGGTTTCTTATGCTCCTCATCAAGGTCCGACCTTACAGATCAGCTGTCGAAGCAACAGAACTACAAACCACATGGAGTATAGCCAGGCCAGAGGAAAAAAAGAATAGTGGGCTGGCGCACCTGCTTTGCATGTGGGAGCCCCTAAATTGATCCCCTTAACTGTTTGATCCTCCGAGCACTGGTGGGAGTGATGTCACCCCAGCACAGAGACAGGCACAGAACCCATGTACGATGAATGTGGTCCCAGAAATACGAGAGAATAAGAAATGTAACAGCATGGGCCAGAGAAATAGAACTGTGGAGAGGGCTTTTGCATAGTATGCAGCCAACCAACCATGTTTGATCCCCAGCATCCCATAGGGTCCTCCAAGGACCAACATTCCTGAGTACAAAGCCAGGAGTAACCCCTGAACACTGTCAGATGTGGAGGGAGTGTGCCCCATATGGTCCCCCGTGCCCGCCAGGAGCAATTTCTGAGCATGGAGCCAGATGTAGAGTGAGGGAGGGAGGATGGGAGGAAGATAACAACATGGGCCAAAGCAATAGTAACGCAGGTAGGGCATTTGCACACGGCTGGCCCAGGTTCTATCCCCAGCAATCCATGTGGTCACTAGGAATGATCCTTGAACAGAGCCAGTAGTAAGCCTTGAGCACTGCTGGGTATGGTATCAAAAATAAAAAAAAAAAAATTTTTAATATAAAAACAGCAACAGCGGGGTCCGGGAGATAGCATGGAGGTAAGGCGTTTGCCTTTCATGCAGAAGGTCATCGGTTCGAATCCCGGTGCCCCATATGGTCCCCCGTGCCCGCCAGGAGCAATTTCTGAGCATGGAGCCAGGAGTAACCCCTGAGCACTGCTGGGTGTGACCCAAAAACCAAAAAAAAAAAAAAAAAAAAAAAAAAACCAGCAACAGCAACACCTACTGTCTAAAGCTGAACATGAAATAAAATTTACAACATTATAGGATCTCAAGGTCCGAGAATGTAATTAATCGAGATGATTAAATAAACAATGACCTAAACTGTGTCCAACAGTAAATAAGGGAAACCAGGTGATCAACACCAAATCTTCCCCATCAATCACTGTAGCATCTTATCATCTTTAAAGTAATCCTGAGTTATGATTAAATCTGAATATCCAGCAGACTCACTATACTTTTTATTTTTTGCCTTTTCCTATTGTTGTTTTGGGCTATACCTAGCTGTGCTCAGGGGACCATTTGGGGTGTCAAGGATCAAATGTGCTTCCTAGGGCTGCAATAGCACAGTAGTAGGGCGTTTGCCTTGCACGTGGCCAACCTGAGATAGACCCGGGTTCGATTCCTGGCATCCCATATGGTCCCCCAGCCTACCAGGGCCATAGAGCAAGGAGTAACCTCTGAGTGCTGCCAGATGTGGCCCCCAAAAAAGAAAACAAACAAAACAAAAACAAAACAAAAATACCAAATTGACATGCTTCCTTTCTAAGACCCATTAACTGGCTTGTTAATATTTGGGTATATAATTTCAGGGTATTTTTGTGTAATTATCTCATGTCAGTCCATAAAAGATTTCACTAAAAATTAATTTAGCTCATAAAATTAGTAAATGATGCCCAAATGTATTACCCTAACAGGTGTATATATAATTGCCATCATTTGATGGGAAACACTAAGATGCATAAAAAATAAACTGTTGCCATTATAGGTGCCTATTACAGAAGCTAGAGTGATAGCATAGCTGTAGGGCATTTGCCTTGCATGTAGCCAAACCGGTATGGACCCGGGTTCAATCCCTAATATCTCATATGGTCCCATGAGCCTGCCAGGAGTGATTTCTAAGCACAGAACAAGGAGTAACCCCTGAGTGCTGCTGCAGTGGCCCAAGAACCCCCTCCCCAAATGGTGCCTATTATTGATAGACATTATAGGAATGCTGGAATGTTGCAATATCTTGTTTTTATAATTTAATAACTAGTATGATCACAAAAGGTAAAGAGATTGTATAGGATATAGTAATGGTCTTGAAAACATTGAGACTTGAGAAGTTGGCCTTTTTTTCGTTGTTTTTGTTTTGGGGCTACACCTGATGATGCTCAGGGTTTACTCCTGGCTATGCGCTCAGAAATCACTTCTGGCTCGGGGGACCATATGGGACGTGGGGGGGTAGGGGGGAGTGTCAAACTGCAGTCTGTCCTACACCAGCCCCAGAAGTTGGGCCTTCTAAGCTCCTTAAGCTATTCTTCTACCTTACATTCTCTTCAGAGATTCCTGTTTATGTTCCTGTTTTATTTCCTACTTCTGGGCTTCCAGGCCTGGAAGGGTCTGAGGGCAGCAGCCAATCCCAGAAGAAGAGCACCTCCATGCAGCTGTCCTCCCACTTGGATAGGATCCAGGTGAGTCTGTATGCTCGCCAGCAGGGCCATCTGCCCAGGGGCAGGACCCATCAGGCTTAAGAGCTCGGAGCTTGGGACTGGGCGGTGGCGCTGGAGGTAAAGGTGCCTGCCTTACCGCGCTAGCCTTGTACGGACCGCGGTTCGATCCCCCGTGCCCCATATGGTCCACCAAGCCAGGAGCAACTTCTGAGCGCATTGCCAGGAGTAACCCCTGAGCATCACTGGGTGTGGCCCAAAAACC
>PVKC010029168.1:0-15211 GCA_004027635.1 Crocidura indochinensis
CTCAAATAAAAGAAGAAACAAGGGAGGGCACCAGGACCAAACAGATGTATGATCACTGATAGTAAGCTGAAGAAAGAGGGGCCACCTACTCTAGCAGCCTAGGGGAGAGGATTGTGGAGGATATGGGTTGCAGAAAGGGAACAGGGGAGGGGGAGGACAAATTTGGTGGTGGGTATTCCCATGATTTAATGTTAATATGTACCTAAAATACTAATGTGAAAGATATGTAAGCCACTATGATCAAAATAAAAATATATTAAAAAATATGTACTGCCATTTTTAATATCATCAGTTTCCAAAAGGTATTGTTATGCGTATGTATGTACATAAATTCATTTGTAATAGAATGAAGTAAATGGAGTCATATATAATCAGAATCTCTTAAACTCTTTCATCTATTTCTGGCATCTACTTTAACCAGAATAGCTTTTTTTTGAATTTTAAAAGTATTTGCTCTATTTCTCTAGTTGGTGATTTTGTATTCATGACAGTTTAAAGTGAGGTAAGAGTGTAGAACAGGTTAATTTGTTAATTCGTTCTAACAGTTGCTGGAGATGGCTTCTGTCCTAATAATAACTAATAATACCATCAGTGGGATTTCAATGAATCCACTTCAGGGACAGTGGGTTGCATGGACGGCGAAATATGAACTATGAAATAATGAAACCACACAAAATAAATTGTATGGGGACCCGTGTCTTCAATAGATGTGAGACAGCTTTACTTTCCATGCTGGTAATATATATACAAGTTTCTGGTATGAAAGGCATTTCTGCATTGAAAAACGGCAGGCCCTAAAATATACATATCAAAAACTAGCCAATACATGTGAAAATAATCCCAAGTTAAAAGGGAAGAAGTACATAAGGAGAAGGGGGTGTTTTAGTTTAGAAAGGAGGTTCTTATGTCAAAGGATGAGAAACTTGTTTTGCTACAATTTGGGGACTAGCCCATAGCAGCTAACAAGGAATATAGGAGCTGTTTGTTTACAATTGGAAATTGAAGCAGATTGCAGGTAGCTGACTAGACTTGTCTTTGAGTTGCAAATTTACTTTGCCATTAAGGAGGAACTTAACAGCAGACTTTTTGGTGCTGAAAATTTCCCTGAGTCATAGACTTAGGCCTGTAATTTTGGCCTGTATTTTTGCAAGGGAGAGAATGTGCCAGATAGTAAGAAAGAAATTATAATGTCACTATCATGTCATGAATATCAGGAATATTGACAGTAATCCACGTAGGGGGTATAATTAAGTCCACCAATGGGCCTGCTGGCTAAAATATTTCTTGGGGGAATATCAGCTCACTGCTCCAGGAAAATCATAATCGATACATCTGAGGTGTGCTTCCCCTAGAATGGAGGTGTCTATGCTACATGATGTGGCAAATAGTCTTTCCACCTGATTGGATTTGATGGAATAATTCATAGCACATCTATGCCCTCCCACCTTCTGAATGCAATGAATAAAGTTGAAGAACCACATGGGAGAGAAAAAGTTACTAGAGAAAAAGTGGGAGCTCTATAATTCCAGAAAAAAAAACCATGAAGATTAGGGAAAGTTAATACTTCTATTTTAAATGGTATCCTGTTGTCTAGGTAATGAAGGTTCATCAGTAAATAAAAGATAATTCTTTCTTTTTTGGGGGGGGCACACTCAGAGTCACTCAGGGATTACTCCTGGCTATGTTCTCAGAAATTGCTCCTGACTTGGGGGACCATATGGGATGCTGGGGATTGAACCCAGGTCTGTCCTGGGTCAGCCGTGAGCAAGGCAAGCACCCTATTGCTGTACTGTTGCTTCGGCCCCACATAATTCTTTTCTTTTAAGATACATAGGCAGGGGCCTGAGTGATAGCCTAGTTGATAGGGCATTTGCCTTGCATGCAGCTCACCTGGAATCTATCCCTGTCATCCAAATTGATCCCAGAGCCTGCCAGAAGTGATTACTGATTGCAGAACCAGGAGCAACCCTTGAGCACCCCTGGGTGTGTCCATAAGACAAAACAAAATAAACAAAAAAGATACATAGGCAAGTGACAATATATGTGTATAAGCTTCTATAAAATAAACATTTGTTTGTGTGAAGTAAAAACAGATTTTATTTGAATGTACTGAGGAAGGGGAGAAAGATGATAAGAAAGGGAAATAATAATGCATTAAAGAAAGGTAGAGTACAATGTAATATTATGCAGCCATCAGGAGAGATGAAGTCATGGAATTTCTCTATATATGGATGTAAATGGAATCTATTATGCTGAATAAATAAGTCAGAGGGAGAGGGAGAGAGATAGACACAGAATAGTATCACCCATCTATGGGTTTTAAGAAAAATAGACATTTTTATAAGAATTCTCAGAGACAATAGAGATGAGGACTGGAAGATCCAGCTCACAGTAGGAAGCTCAGCACAAAGAGTGGTGAGTGCAGTTAGAGAAATAACTACACTAACAAATAACATAACAATGAGGGAAGTATACAAATACAAATATACACATTTATCTCAAATACAGGGGGGGGCTGGAGTAGGGAAGTGGGAGATTTGGGGCATTGGTGATGGGAATGTTGCACTAATCAAGGTGGGTGTTTGTAATCAAAGTTTTTAAATAAAGATATATATATGTATATAAATACATGTATATAAAAGGTAGAAGGACCTTAATACTAACCCAGCATGAAAGTAGGAAAATGTACATCTCAAAATGTAATTAATCATCAGAGAGATGAAAATTAGAACTAGAATATGATTTAACCTCACACTACAGAGATTGGCACACATCAAGAGAACAAGAACAAACCTGTGTTGGTGGAGATTTGGGGAGAAAGGGACTCTCATTCACTGATGTAGGAATGTAGACTGGGCCAACCTTTTTGGAAAACAATGTGGACATTCTTCAAAAAAGCTCGAAATTGAGTAATACCACCCCCAAATAAAATTCAGAAAATCCTCTACACTCTTATGTTCATTATAGCACTTTTCACAATAGCCAGAAATTGGAAATAATCCAACTGCCCTAGAACAGAGTGGCTGAAGAAACTTGGTACATATACAAGTGGAATACTGTATAGCTGTTAGGAAAAAAATGAAGCCATGAAATTTGCTTACACATTGATGGATATATTATAATGAGCAAAATGAGTCAGATAGGTAGAAATGAAGAATTTCATACTCATTTTGGGGTAAAAAAATGTATGGTAGAAATATAATAGTGATGAGGGTCAGGAAGACTGGTCCATAGTAGGAAACTTGTGTAAAGAGAAGGGTGCTGAGTTAGGACAGAGAAGGGCCCACTATGATAATAATAGTAGAAAATGATGGCTCTGGGGCCCGGGAGATAGCATGGAGGTAAGGTGTTTGCCTTTCATGCAAAAGGTCATCGGGATTGAATCCCGGTGCCCCATATGGTCCCCCTTGCCTGCCAGGAGCAATTTCTGAGCATGGAGCCAGGAGTAACCCCTGAGCACTGCCGGGTGTGACCAAAAAAAAAAAAAAATGATGGCTCTGGGAAAGAACTAGGTGCGGAAAGCTAAAGGGATATGTATGACATCCCTTTAGTAACCATATTGCAAACCACAGGGCTTAGAAGGGAAAAAAAAGGGAAGAGTAAGGGGGAAAATGAGGGGGATGGGCCGTGTGCTATAGAGCTGGGCAGAAGGGAGGGGCAGAGGGAACTTTGGGAAACAAACTAGGGACATAGATGGTGGGAAATGTGTACCGTGAAGGAATGGGTGTTGGACATTGAGTGACTGAAAATCATGAACAACTTTTTAACTGTAACTGTTGGAGTGATTCAATTAAAAATTTTAAGAAAGGAGATACAGGCGACATGTGCAAGGAATATATATATATATATATATATATATATATATATATATATATATAAAACATAAAAACAGGACTATGAATTCTAGAATTTTGAACAGCACCTAGGAATCACGTTTGTATTAGAAAATGTAAAGTGTTTTTTGAGATGTTCATCAACTTTATCCGTGTGCTTTTAAATACTAGGGTGTTTTTTATATTTATTTAATTTTTGAAATGTATATTTTTGTTTGAATATAGAATTAGAAGATAACTAATACATATTAGTCAATGGTTTGAGTTGAAACTAATTTTTCCGAGGCAACAAGAATGCCCTCAGTTCAGTAGTCTAACCAGGAACTCCAATTATTTTGATAATTGATTCAACCAATTCCTTTTCATTAGAATTGACTATTAGTTGGCTCCTCCTGAGGTCCAGTGGTTTTTATTTTGTAATTTTGGTTGTGATTTTTCCAAGTCTTGAGTAGGTTACCCCAAAATCAGTCAGTATTTTTTGTGTACTGAATTTGGAACTATTAATAGACATTTGGTGACTGGGTTAGTTCTGTAAAGTTTAGCTTCCTATGATTTTCTGATATTATAATTTGTATAGTACTTGTATTTTTAGCTATGTAAATAAATATACTGTTATGGACAAACCACCTATTATAATATTGTTACCATAGAAATAAAGAATTTTTTTGCTTTACACATAGTTTAATAAATGAACTTCTAGACTATATTTTCATAGGTTAAGAATTTCCTATGTTTGCATTTTCATCTTTCCTTTTTTCCTATTATCTCTCTCAGTGCTGAGATCTAATGGTGATTGAGTGTGATTATAAACACACTAGCTGCCCTTCTTTTCAGGTATCAGGTACTAAAATAGCATGATATGATATAATAGGAAATGGAGATGATAATAGCTACACATTTCCTATTTTTCAGCAATGATAGAAAAATAATTCAGGCAATATTTGTGAATTCCAGGAAGAACTGTACTATATAGAAATCTGAATGTCATTATTCTTCCAAATGCTGTATGAGGAAGCAAAATGTAAACATCATTATTGTTCATCTCGCTCCTTTTATCATAGATTGAGTGACCTTTCAGAGCCCTTTATTTTGAACAATTTAATGGGCATTCCTCAAATGCCTATTCATGGCAGTTTCTGTAATCCCATTCCTTTCACATGTGAAATATGTGTAGTATCACTAGCCAACCCCTAGTACAATTTTTATTTGTAAATTTAACAGGATAGAAAAAAATCACTTTTAAACTTCAAAGGGAAATAACTGCCAAAGGCAAGCAAAATGCTTTCCTGAAAAGAAAGTAAGAAAAGCAGAAAGTTGAAGAAATGTTTGGTAACATAAAGGAAATAACTAGAGGGTAAGGAGAAGATACATAGAGATCTCCTCATTTCTTTCTCACTACACTCCTAACATTTATGCCCAGGGAATATTATCTAATGGGGAGTATTTCGAATATTTAGCAGCCTTGCTCTTTCTCTTTAAATAAAAGCAAAAGCAATGCTATGGCAAAGGCTAGCAAGGAGAAAATAAAAGCTGAAAGTTCTAATCAAAACTCTAATCAGAAAGATGACAACTGGTGAAGATTATTAAATTTTCTTTGCTCCCTTGATGAATTTAATAAAGAACTAATCAAAGATCATTAGAAGGCTTTTGTGCTAGGTTTGCATTGTAACTGCATTGCAATCTGAATTTGTGTTTTACAGAGTTTCCAGGGTTGGATTGGACATGTAAATATATTTAAAACTATAGATGGTTAGACTTTTTGTATTATTTTTAGTTAATGTACAAACCCATGAAAATGTATAAGCTATTTATTGTGCTCATCTATTCTGCCATCTAAAAATATAGTGGATTTTAATTTTGATCTTTAGTAATTAGAATTTAAAAAATTTGTATCAGTGTCTAACTCAAAAAATTTCTAATGATCTTTGATTAGTTCTTTTCTTAGATTAACAGTAAAACAAAAAATGGTACCATTTAATTTCCAGAGCATAAAAACTGTAAATAACTCTGTAACTACTAGAGCCACTAGAAATTTATAGTAAATTATGGTAATATTTGAAGAGGTTTCTCTCCCCACCACATTTGAACATTTGCTTAATGCTCCTTGTTTTCAAATGTCTCCAACCTACATTTTAAGTACTACCTTTTAAAAGATGCATATTCAGTGCCTTATAAAGTATGCATTTTTATTCCCTAGGACATCTGTAGTCCATTTATTTCTGATGCTCAGTTTTTCATGCTTAAGTATATTATTGGTCTATAGTAGTCTATTCCCTACTCCATCCTTCACCCAAATACTACCTTAAACTAATAATTTAAGATATCTACCAATTCTTAACATATTTTTCTTTTTTTTTTTTTTTTTGTTTTTGGGTCACACCCGGCAGTGCTCAGGGGTTACTCCTGGCTTCATGCTCAGAAATTGCTCCTGGCAGGCACGGGGGACCACATGGGGTACCGGGATTCAAACCGATGACCTTTTGCATGAAAGGCAAATGCCTTACCTCCATGCTATCTCCCGGGCCCCAACATATTTTTCATAACAGGGACTTCCAGATATCTCATTCTAAGATATGTGATTTGATTTGTTTTAACTGTATAATAAATAACTCTATGCCTACCATAAAATAATTGGTTCTCATTAATATGAAAAGATTAAGAATTGCTTTTAGTTTTTTTGTTTATGTGCAGTTATATCCTTAATAAAGTAGTTATAATTTTTCTACCTTTTTGCCAAAGTGGTAAAAAAATTCTTAAACTGTCAGGATGATTAAATAAAACAGTGTCAGAGTGAGTACTATTGAAATAAAATTACAATATTAAACGTGTACAATAGATCCATGTTTTTCTTTAAACATGGGGAAGAATAATGGTTATTTTTTCCTACAAATTATATTTATATAAATATTACTTGTTTTTCTAGTACTCAATTACCATTTTTATTGTTTTGTTTTTGGTTTTGGGTCACACCTGGTGACTCTCAGGGGTTATTTCTGGATATGCGCTCAGAAATCGTTCCTGGATGGGAGAAATTCTTGGGAAAAAGAAGATAGGGTATATCACTTTTGCCAACCTTAAATTGTAATGTACTGTAAAGCAGATGTCATTAAAGCAGCATGGTATTGGAATAAAGACAGACCCTAAGATCAGAATAAACCCGATGGGGGCCGGAGAAATAGCACAGCAGTAGAGCCTTTTCCTTGCATGCAGCTGATCTAGGACGAATGGTGGTTCAAATCCTGGCATCCCCTATGGTCCCCTGTGCCTGTCAGGAGCGATTTCTGAGCACAGAGCCAGAAGTAACCCCTGAGCATTACCGGGTGTGACCCCCCCAAAAAAAAAGAATAGACCTGAATATTTTGAGACTGATCCCTAGGTATATGATCAATTAAACTTTGATAAAGGGGCAAGAAATACAAATAGGAACAACAACAACAACAGCAACAAAAGCCTCTTCAACAAGTGGTGTTGGAAAAACTGGTCACTACATACAAAAAAGTGAACTTGGAACTCTCTTTAGCACCATGCACAAAGGTTAAATCAAAATGGATTAAAGATCTTGATATCAGACCTGAAACCATCAGGTACATAGAGGAAAATGTAGGCAGAACATTTCACGACATTGAAGCTACTTGTCCAAGCCAGTGGAAGCAAAGAGAAGCAAATAGGACTATATTAAGCTGAAAATCTTCTGCACTTCAAAAGAGTCAGTACACACTAAGACTACCCACAGAATGGAAGAAACTATTCACCCATCTGATAAGGAGCTAATACCTAAGATATACAAGACACTAATAAACTTAGTAAGAAGAAAAAAATTCAACCCCATTCAAAACTGGAGAGAAGCAGAGATTTCCACGAAGAAGAAATACAGATGACCAAATGGCACATGAAAAATTGCTTCACATCAATAATCATCAGGGAGATTCAAATCAAAACAATGGCATATCCTTCATCTCACATCACAAGGACTAATACATTTGACAAAGAACAAGAAAAACCTGTGCTGTCCCAGATGAGAGGAGAAATGTTGATTGGTTCAGGCTTTTTGGAAAATAATAAGGATATTCCTCAAAAAACTAGGAATTGAGCTCTCATATGACATTCCTAGGGATATACCTTAGGAATCAAAATCAAAAACAAAAACAAAACAAAAACAAAATCAAAAACAAAACAAACAAACAAAAAACCATGCATAAAATCTCTCTTCACTCCTATGGTCCTCACAGCTATTTACAATAGCCAGAATCTGGAAACAACCCAAGTGCCTGAAAAGAGATGAATGGCTGAAGAAACTGTGGTACATCTACTCAGTGGATTACTATATTTTATATATGTTGTTGATTTTGTAGTTTCCAAAGTTATTTCAAGAGAATTTTAGGAAGATTATGTTTTAGGCAGCTATAGTCTTACTACTGGTGTCAACTTTTCTCCACCAGTGTCCCAGTATTCCTCTCAAAGCCTGCCTCCTTGACATGCACCTTTTAAAGTTTGTTTGTTGTGGTTTGATCTCTTGCTTTCAGTGTTGTTGACTCTATGATTTAAATATATAATTATAGCACTCCTGTATACAACCAGTTTTCCTGAAGCCCTTTACACATGCCCTCAGTTACTTCCCACCCATTTATTCTTAATTTCTTTCCTTCTCCTCCTTATATTTTGGGGTCAAGTGTAATGTAGTTATCCTCCCCTTTACTACATTTCTTTTCCTTTTCCTGTTATTTCTATATGCCACAGATATATGAGATTAGATCCAGTGTTTACGTCCTTTTTCTTATGACTTACTTTACTCAACATGATATCTTGTGGTTCCAAGCAAGTTAAAGCAAATTAAAATATTTCCTGGTCCTTGCAGTTACTTGCTTAGTATTCCATTCTGCATATATACATATCTTTATAATCCAATTATTGTTTGACCCTTAGGTTGATTTCATATTTTAGCTATTGTACTCAGACTGCAATTATAATGATATGCATGTCTTTTTTGAATGACTGATTTTTTTTTTTTTTTTTTTGGTTTTTGGGTCACACCCGGTAGTGCTCAAGGGTTACTCATGGCTCCATGCTCAGAAATTGCTCCTGGCAGGCACAGGGGGGACCATATGGGGCACCAGGATTCGAACCGATGACCTTTTGCATGAAAGGCAAACGCCTTACCTCCATGCTATCTCCCAGGCCCCTGAATGACTGATTTTTAAAATTTGAGCTAGATACCCAGAAGTGAAAAATTTGGATTGTATGGCAGCTCAGTTCCGACTTTAGTTAGAAACATGCATACTCTTTTCTATTCGGGTTGAATCAGACATTTCCATCAGCAATGAGTCAGAGTTCCTTGTTCACCACATCCTGACAACACTATTGTTCCCAATGTTATTGATAAGTGTTATTCTCATTGTGGGTTATTATCTCATTGTTCATTTGATTTGAATTTTCCTAATAATAAGTGAAGTTCAACATTTTTTTTTTCATGTGTCTATTGACCATCCACTTGTCTTCCAAAAAGTGCCTGTCCATTTCCTCTCTCCATTTTTTGATTGGGTATTTGAATATTTTTGTTATTGTTCTTTTTGTTTTTGTTTTTGGGTCACACCCGGCAGTGCTCAGGGGTTACTCCTGGCTCCATGCTCAGAAATTGCTCCTGGCAGGCACAGGGGGGACCATATGAGGCACTGGGATTCGAACTGATGACCTTTTGCATGAAAGGCAAATGCCTTACCTCCATACTATCTCCTGGGCCCCTTGTTATTGGTCATTATGAGTGTTTTATATATCCCTGAAACCAACCCCTTTATCTGATTTATATAATACAAATATTGTTTCCCCTAAGTTGGCTGTCTTCTAGTTTTAGCTCATGTTTGTTTTGCAAGAAGAGTTTTGGGAACTGGAGTTAGTTCTGCCTACAAGACTGTCCTCTATGAATATAGTAATTTGGCATGAATGGCCATGCCAATAGATCCCTAAAAAAAAGTAAAAGAATAATTGACAACATCAAATTGAACCAATACAAGAAAATTTTATATTATTATCAAAAAATTGTGATTATTTGCATAATTATTTTCTGTTGAATTTTTTCCTTTTCTAGTGGTTTATTTATTCTTAATATATTATAAAGTGAACACTCTGGTAGGGGTTCTGATGTTGGAATGTTGTTTGTGTTCATATAAGTTTATCTTGACATTATTGTAAACCATGGTGAATAAAATAAAATATAAATATAATTATTATAGTTTAAAATTAGATATTTACCACTGGTAATCACATTTATAGTTTTTTTCATATACACTTACATTACCAACACTAGTGCCCAAGACACTCTACCAATGTACCAATGTTCTTATATTATTTGTTATTTATGTTATTTATGTTCTTGCCTTATTTTTACTATACCTCATCATTTCCCCCCTCTGCCTTCTAGCTCCTTGGCATTTTTACTTTTGTAATCCAGGACCAAGAATATATTATCATTTGATTCCCTCTATTTTCTTGTCTCATTGCTCTATATACTACGTAGGAGTGAGTTCCTTCATTATTTTAATCTTCTAACTTTATTTATTTTTTTAATTTTTGTTTTTGGGTCACACCTGGCAGTGCTCAGGGGTTACTCCTGGCTCCATGCTCAGAAATTGCTCCTGGCAGGCACAGGGGACCATATGGGGCACCGGGATTCGAACCAATGACCTTTTGCATGAAAGGCAAACGCCTTACCTCCATGCTATCTCCCGGGCCCCTAATCTTCTAACTTGGACTTAACTCGATATCCTTCTCTTTAATCTAAGTTGCAGTGAACTGCATGACTTTATTTTTCCTAAAGACTGAATAATGTATAGATACCACAACTCTTTTATTCTTCCATGTTAAATATTTGAGTAGTTTCCATTTTCTGCCTATTTTACTTAGCTTTTCAATGAACATAGGCATGCATATACCTTCTCAAATTAATGTTCTAGATGCATGGGTGGTTCTGTGTATGCCAGAAGTGAAATCTCTAGGTCAGGTTCATATGGGAGATCTGTTACTAATTTTTAGCAATATCTCCATATTGTTGTTCACAGAGGATTGAATCAGACAACATTCCCTCCAACAAAGTATGTATATTCCTTTTTTCACTACACCCTTATCAATACCAGTTGTTCTCAATCTTTTCTGGTATGTACCACTTTCACTCGTATGAAATTATTCTCATGGTTTTGATTTTTTAATGATATTTTTTATTTAAAAACCTTGGTTAAAACATGATTGTGGTTGTGTTTTGGTCATATAATGTTGCATCACCAGTGCAACATTCCCACCACCATTGTCCCTAATATCCCTCCTCCCACCCCACTCCCACCTGTACTCTTGACAGGCTTTCTATTTCCCTCATACATTCTCATTGTTAGGATAGTTCGCAGTGCAGTTATTTCTCTAACTGCACTTATCACTCTTTGTGGTGAGGTTCATGAAGTGGACTGTAACTCCCAGCCTTCCTCCCTTTTGTCTCTGAAAATGATTGCAAGAATGTCTTTCATTTTTCTTAAAACCCATAGATGCAGAAACCGGACACTAACAACAGTGACTGTGTGAAAAATAAAAGTATTGGCACTACAAAAAATGACTTGGGTTGGACAACCTAGGATGCCTGGAGCCTAGAGTTGGTCTTATGCCAGAAAATTTCAGGGGTATGATCTCCTTATTTAGGCCAAGGCCTTTCCTTTCTATGTTTCCCATAGTTTGTTGGGCCTATGCAAACAATTGTCAAACTAACACAGTCTTGGCTGTGCTCCTTTGACTCATCCTTAATGAAATAATGTATTATAATTAACTGTGTCAACAATACTATAGCTTTTAATGTTAAAGGAGTTACATAAATTTTGTGGCTTTAGACTGCTTTGTATACTACTAAGAAATGTTATAATGTACTACAATCTGGGAACTTGAGGAACAAAGTAAATGTGCATGTGTTTTGTTTTATTTGGCTGAAAATTCAAAATTAAGGTGTCAGCAAGGGAATTTCTTTTGAGAATTCTGTTTATGGGTGATTGCTTCCCACTGTAACTTCACCTTGTCCTTTCTTTGCATCTTTGTCTTCAAATAAAGAAAAAAAAAACCAACAACCCCCCCCCACAAACCCATACATGAGTGAGACCATTCTGCATCTTTCTCTCTCTCTGATTTATTTCACTCAGCATAATAGATTCCATGTACATTCACGCACCACAGAGATTGGCACACATCACAAAGAATGAGAACAAGCAGTGTTGGTGGGGATGCGGAGAGAAAGAAACTCTTATCCACTGCTGGTGGGAATGCCGTGTAGTTCAACCTTTCTGGAAAGTGATATGGAGATTCCTCCAAAAACTGGAAATTGAACTCCCATACGATCCAGCTATACGACTCCTAAGAATATACCCTAGGAACACAAAAGTACAATACAAAAATCCCTTCCTTGCACCTATATTTATTGCAGCACTATATACCATAGCAAGACTCTGGAAACAACCAAGATGCCCTTCAACAGATGAATGGCTAAAGAAACTGTGGTACATATACACAATGGAATATTATGCAGCCATCAGGAGAGATGAAGTCATGAAATTTTCATTGTTTTTATTTGTGTTTTTCATATAAGGAGTGATGATGAACACTTTTTCATGCCTATTAGGCTGTCCATCAGTGTACCTTTTTGTTTTCTTTCCCTATTTACTGATGGGGCTAGACTTTGTTGTTGTTGTTGTTGTTGTTGTTGTTGTTGTTATTGTTGCTGTTTTTTGCTGAACTTTTTGGGCTTTGCATATATTAAATATTAGTAATTTATCTGATGTATTTTGGGCAAATATTTTGTCCCATTTTATAAGGTGTCTTTTTATTTTAGCCTGAGTTTATTTGGCCTTCAATCCTATTTAACTTGATGTATATCCATCTGATTATTTTTGGTTTTGTTATTTTTGCTGATGAAATCAAATAATTATAAATGTCTTTGAAGATCATATCCTGGGTAGTTTTGCTTCATTTTCACTTATGTATTTTATGGATGCTGGTCTAATCACTAGGCCTTTAAACTTTTGTTTTTGGTGTGAGATACAGATCCAATTACAGTTGTTTGCATGTTCTATCGAATCTTCCAACACCATTTGTTGATGAGGTTTTCCTTGCTCAAATATGAACACAATACTCTCTTCATGGCAATGCCATTATGAGTAGCAGTATTTTATTGAATTTCATTGTAGGCATATGCAAAGACTGCAGAATTATGGCATAAAACAGGAACCACTTAAAACTGAATGCTGGTCAATGCTATTGCTAATATTACATTATAATCTCTACTTCAAGTGGTTCTTAATGATAGCCTTCTCACTAGGTATTGCTGGAGTCTGTGCTCTAGATTCTAAGAAAGACTTTTGTTTTCAATTCCTTTTTCACGGTTGGACCTTCCTCAGCCCTGCAAAGATGAGTGGAACTCACTTCTAAATTCCTGTAACTTCATGATGCAGAGAAATTTGGCTCCACTGAGCCTGGAGCTCTCCTGCCCAGACTCCTAGGGGCTCCCCTTGTTCAATTAAGAAAGTCCATTGACTGCTTTCCCAAACAAAAGAGCAATTTTTTACTTTAAGAGGAATTTTGCTGCTCTCCTAGTGCAACCAAGGAAAACAAGTCAGCATAAACATTATCTTTTCTTTTTAGTTGTAGCCATAATTTCTCTCAAAATAAACTCACCTAATGGTTTGAATATAACTAGACAGAAAATTTTGTAGATGCATATAAAGATAAAGGGCCTAGTTGTGAAGGAAGTTGATGTTAGATGAAGCAGGCAAAGACATAAGTAGAAAAGAGAAGTGTTTGTATTTCTCCACCAATAACTTCAACGTGTGTGTGTGTGTGTGTGTGTGTGTGTGTGTGTGTGTGTGTGTGTGTGTGTGTAAAGGAAAGAGAGATGGCGGCAGTGTTCTAACTTGTGTGTATTTACTTAGAAAATAAAATTATCTCCAAGTTATTCTATTGTGTGTGGCACCAATGGCCATGAGGAGAGGCTGGAATTCAGTTCAGGCCAGAAGCAGTGAGAAGGAATTCATGGTAATGTTTCACATTCCAGGGATGCAATTGAGGCTGGAATTTAAAGCAGGTCACAGAAGCCAGCACATCCTGATGCCTACTCAGGATATGGTTGGCCCTGACAGGGAAGAGAGTGGGGCTTGCTGACTGAGATTTCACTACACTTTATCTACCAACTCAATGTCATTGTCACTCAGTTTTGTTGGTCTTGTTATTCAACTTCTGTATTTAAGAAATTCTTGGGAATATTGGAAAGGAAAAGTTTATGGTAATAGTATATAAAATAAATTACCTAATTTGTAAGAATGTTGATTCAGAAGAATATAATCGTTATAAATATATAGATAGTATGAATATATTAGATATAATCTAACCAATTCCAACATCACCTAATCAACTACATATTTTGTATACATTTTCTCATTTTAAAATAGATATAAAATAGTACTTCACAAAGACTTGTAAAAAAGGTGTTTGAAAATCAGAATAGAAAAACTTCTATCCTATTGTGAACACACTAATTAAAACAGGAAAGTCAGGGGCCGGAGCGGTGTTTGCCTTGCAAGCAGCCGATCCAGGACCTAAGGTGGTTGGTTCGAATCCCGGCATCCCTTATGGTCCCCTGTGCCTGCCAGGAGCTATTTCTGAGCAGATAGCCAGAAGTAACACCTGAGCACCACCGGGTGTGCCCCAAAAACAAACAAACAAAACAAAAATAAACAAAACAAAAAAAGGCAGGAAAGTCAGATTCAGGCTTGTTACCCACCTCTGGTTTTTGGGCCATACACCCTAGTACTCATGGATTCTCTGTACCTAAACTTCAAGGATCATTCCTATTAGAATTCTGAAAACCATATGTGGTGCCAGAGATCAAACCTGAATTGGGTGTATGCAAAACAAGTATCATACCTGCTGAACTCTCTTACTTCCATTAACATAGGACAAAAAGAAGTATTGAACCAAAGAAATATAAATAACTTAAAGAAAAGATACGTGAATAATAATACATAGGTGTGAACAATAATAAATAAAAGCAAAATAAAACTTGAGGATCAGAGCTAAGGGCATATTTGAGTTGTAGAGCTCAGAACTTGCATGGGTGAGGCCATGGTTACACTGTGCAGTGCATGACCACCTCTGCCACTTGAGGTAGGTCCACAGCAATAAAAAAAAATACATTTCAGAATCTTTTCAAGTCTTTCTAAATAAAACAATTAAAGTTTCATATATTTACAAAATGTGAGGAAAGATATACTCTTAATACACTTTTGGTAAAAAATAAAAGTTGGGGGCCGGAGCAATGACACAGCAGTAGGGAATTTGCCTTGCCCACGGATGATCCAGGACAG